>PVLC010005181.1:0-78471 GCA_004027655.1 Graphiurus murinus
TTTTTTTTTTTTTTTTTTTGCGGTACTGGGGATTGAACTCAGGGGCATTCTACCTCCGAGCTACACCCCCAGCCCTATTTTTTATTCTTTATTTTGAAACCGGGTCTCACTAAGTTGCGGAGTGCCTCACTAGGTAGCTGAGGCTGGCCGCGAACCCGGATCCTCCGGTCTCAGCCTCCTGAATGCTGGGATTACAAGCGTGCGCCACCACACCCGACTTCCTAATAGTTCTTAATTGAAAATGTTTGTTCCATTTTTTAAACTAGACTAGTTAATATAATTATGTAATATATTATAAATTTATGTTGAAAGTTCACATCTGTTTACATTTATTAATTTAACATTCACCATATCAGCTGTGTGAAGACTACCTAGATATTGCAGTAAGCATGGTAGTTTATGATCTTGGTCTGATTTAAATTTGAGTTTGCCATTTTCGGGAGTGAAAGCCAGCTTCCTAACATTAATACCATGATGTTGCTAACTCCTAGGAAGTGATTTGTTACTCCTTTTGGGAAATACCATTGAAATTAAAGGTAAAAGATTAGTGAAAATCTAAAAAGTGACTAACTTCCACAGGAAACATAGTTCCCCTGCTTTATTACTCCTTATATTCTCCAAAGAGAAAGTGATTTGGGAGAAAGTCTTAAAGTGATCGTTTTTATAACTTTAGGCTAGGCTTTTCACAAAGTATTTTCTGTTGGTGATTTGTAACTGTCTTCTTTGGTCATTAATGTGAACATAAAAATGGCAGAAATATCATTAATTGCTGAATGTATGTGAGTTTAGTGAAAGAGAGAGTTTAATATTTGAGAGATGTCTATTACTTCTTCATGTGCCCGAGGGTATCTTGTCTTTCCTTCTGAAGGAAGCCTGAGTAAGCTGCCAGTAGAAATATCTGACTAGTGCTTTCCTTTGCTGGATATAGAAGTACCATGACATGCATAGTGGAAAACATTAGTAAAGAAGCCAGGAAAGATGATTTCTCTTCTGGCACTGCTATTAATTGTGTAGTTTGGGGTAAATTGTTTAGCCTCTTTGTACCGTTTCTTGACCACTAAATGAGAGGTGGTTGGACTCAATAAAGAGAGAAGAACACCAGCTTTGCAGTTTGACAGAGTCAGGGTGTGTCCATGCGCTTCCACTTGGTAGTTAGGGTTAGATGAGAAATGTATATATAGTGCTCAAAGTACAGTATGTATGTGTAGTATAGTAAGTGCTCAGCAAGTCTTTGGCATTTTTAGGGGGTCAAACAAGTTACTTATTTTCAGGACCTCAGTTTTTCTTATCTTTAAAATGGGGATAAGCTGGGCGTGGTGGTGCATGCTTGTAATCCTTGTACTTGGGAGTCTGAGATGGGGATCACAGGTTTACAGCCAGCCTCAGCAATTTGTGAAGCCCTCTGCAACTCAGTGAGACCTTGTTTCAAAATAAAGAATAAAAAAATCGAACCTAGGGGTAGAACTCAGAGTTAGAATGCCCCTAGGTTCAATCCCTCGTACCACAAAAAAAGGGGATGGGAGGATGTTACCATTACAAAGTTGATACTGGGATTTAAGTGAGAACAACAAATATCAAGCACTAGTGCAGTGTAGTGAGTTAAATATTGGTTGCTTTTTCTCAAAAGGTTCTTTCTAGCACATACCTTTTTCTTTTTTTTTTCAGTCATTATTTTAGGAAGAATAGATTTGGGGAGAAATCTGGGCTACTGAGTGCTTTTAGAAGAAGATAGATGTTTAGGGAGTGAGGATTGTTGAGTTTGGCTGATCTATAGTAAAAATGCCAGAGAACAAGGTGTTTACAATTTCAGAGCAAAGACCTGAAAAAGCCCAAAAAGGACAGAACAAGAATTCTTATTTGTGCTAAGGCATCATGGCAGAGAAAAAAACAAAATGGACTATGAATTGATCAAGTATCTCAACAAACTTAACAAATATTTGTTATACATTTACTTGCCAGGCTGTGTGTGTGTGTGTGTGTGTGAGTCTTCCTCCCTTCCTACTCCTACTCCTTCTCTCTCCTCCTCCTTCTCCCTCCTCCTCCCTCTCCTCCGCCTCCTACCTCCCCACAGCCTCCTCCCTTCACCTCTTCCCCCTCCTCCCGCCTCCTGCCCCCCTCTCTTCAGTACTGGGGCTTGAGGCCAATGCCTTGGGCATGCTGGGCCAGCACTCTACCTTTGGGCTATATCCCCAGCCCTTCCAGGCTCTGTATTGATGTTTATCCTGTAAGATCTCTGCCCTCATGGGCTTTACTGTTTGTGGGAGGCATGGGGAGACACAGACAATAAATCAGAAAAGGTTACAAATAGGGATAGTGAATGCTGTGGGACTAGATAGATACATATCCAAGAGCAACATTAGTGCCACTCTGAATATGGTCTGTGGTCAGTTTAAGAATTGTTTGTTTCTGGTCTTCCATGACATAAAAGCCGAAACTGAGAGAGAGTGTCTAGACATTTTTATATCAATCTCATACACTAAGTTTATGTCAGTTGCATCAAATAAAAATAACCTCGGTTCATATTTTATTAGCCTTTTAATTTCATTTTTTTAAGTATTTTATAAAAATTCCAGTCCTTTATTATTATTAGTTTGAGAAGCAGTACGCTAGATCCACAGCTTCTATTTTGGGCACTTTATGAAGTAGTAGAGACTTTGAGCTTCTTTTGGTTAATTCATTCTCAGGTATTAGCTTATTATTTAAATTGTGTTTTTTTTTTTTATGTTAGACTAAATGAATTCAGGCCTTTTGATTTTTAAGTACTCTTACTCAAAGTTGGCTGTATATACAAGTAGGAAGAGAAAGATAGACCACACCTAAAAAGATAAAACTAGGAAGGAACACAATACCTAATTTCTAAGGTCTCTTTTCCAACTCTAGATTTTATGATCATTATATGGTGCTTAGCTCTTTTGGTATAAGACCTTTCCTCCTACCAAGTATTTATTATTTGGTTTATGTCATGTGGAATTACATCATTATATGTTTGTTTCTGTCACTTCATCTCCTGCAGGTGGGGCACAGATCTTGAAAAGAGAATATATATAATTGTTTGAGGAAATCTATCTTTTCTTATTAGTAATTACCTAGGCTATATTTATGATTATCTCCCTATTAGAAATCTACCTCATTATCTTTATTATGTATAGGGGTGACTTAAGTATGCTTTAAGATAGCTGAAAATAATATTAAAAAATAGGGAACATATATTTTTTTTGATAACCACTAGTTAGTATTTTAAGTACCTTTTCATCTTATTTCAGATAAGGCACTAAACTGGTTTCTGTATTGTTACTTGAAAGTGAAATTTAATGTCTATACTCTTAAAATAAGTGAAAAATATTAGTGTAGATGTAGATCATAAAGTAAATAAGAAATATTTTAAACAAAGGACCTCCGCAAGTGATGACTCAACCCTGGCCCAGTCAATCTGGCCAATAGAAAATGGTGCATAAATGATACAGTTTTGGGCGGAGGGATGTGGCACTGACAAAATATATTCTTGCAAGAACATTTGTAATTTAACATGCCTGGGTTTTGATATTAAACATTTGTGTAGTAACGTTAATTAGTGGTAAATATGTCAAATTATTTAGCCATCATAAGTGTGATACCTGAAGATGCACGTCTTATTTGGTGAACAATTAAACAATATGGTTCTAAGAGCAAATTTATTTAATGATATTTACTATTTAATTGATTAGCTAATAAAATTTGAAAAGTTGTAGAGTAGAATGGGATAGCTTTTAGTTAATAGGAATTATAATTTTTGCTTTAATGATTGTTAAAAATAGCAGCCATCGAATTTAATGTAATTATACTAGTCTATGCTACAAGTAAGCTAAGGTTTTTAAATATCTCTGGTGGTTGAAATATTTTTCATGTGATGGGGTGGAATTTCAGTTACATAAGAATTGTAAGTTGGTTTTCTTTTATTATCTGGATTTGAATGATATTAGTAAATAGCTAGATGTATTCTAGAACTAGTCCTATTGGGAACAAATGGGGAGGGTTTACCCACCAGTACTCTTCCTTTTAGTTCAGTCTTAACATGAGGACTGCTTTATGTAAATTGTTCTTACTGGCGCCAGCTAGCTGTAACTGCAGTCTGGCTGTGCTAAGGCTCCAAATAATATGTGTCATGGATTTTCTGTTTGGAATGTATAAGAATTCAGCCTTTTGAACTGAGAATAACAGTTGATGCATTAGAGTAACAGTAGTGAGACTTCCACAATTGACAGTAAATATGTGGAATAGTGAGAAGCTAATAGGCCTTTAAAGATTTTAATTCTGCTTCTATAGATGTATGCCTATTGATACTATTGAGTAATATGTGGGAGGTACTTAGCTGCACACAGTTCTGCAGACCCAGTAGTTGACAGCACAGAAAGCAGTACAAAGAATTCTGATTCTAGGCATTTTCACTTGAAACAGTCATTTTGAAGGTATACTGTGTGTGTTCTGTGAGCTTCATTGACATATTGAATGACGGTTTTTGGCTTTTGTGGTTAATGGGATGTTTGCTGCACAAACTACACAACAGATGTGCTCCACTGTTTGAAAGGAATTTTAATATGTAGTCAACCTATTGTATTCCTGTTTTTTTCATGAATATGAATCAAACAAGAAGTTTAAACTCAAGAAGGCTGACTTAGGGGTCTGCGTTAGCTTTTAATATTTATACAAATGAACTAAATAGCAGTGGTTACAGAAGAGGAAGTCCTTTTCACAGTATCAGCTGCCCACAGGTAAGAGATTCAGGTCCTTTTTTCTCTGACACCTTCTTACCCCTGGGCTTTATGTCTCTCACCATTGGAAAGGTTTTTTTGTTTGTTTATTTGTTTTAGTTTTAGTAGTACAGAATTGGTAGATTGTTTAATTTTAATATTAAGGAGATTTTGAGTGCCATATTTGGATTTGGTCCTTTTAAAAATGTTATTTTCATCTCAAAATTTCCTCACATTTGAATTGAAATGAACTAACAGTGGGCTTCATGTATGAATATTACTCATGTATACAATATATTCTTATTACATGTAAATCACTTTTATATCTCTTTATTATAGTCTGTTACTATATTCTCAGTTGCACTGACACCAACTGGTACATACAGAGAGATGACATTTGCAACCTTATTTAACTAGGGTTTCAGTGTAAATTTACCACTTTGAATTTATCTTTACAAATCAGACTGCTTATGCTTTCACATTTGGCTTATTGATAAATATTTGATAATACGTATTTGTACAAATATAATGTGACCAGGTTTTCCACTTTCACCCTTATCCAGTCCATTTCCACATATTTAAATTTAGCACATTTTTGACAAAGTGAATTTAAGAATCTAAAACAAAATGAATGCACTAGTAGAAATTCCACTGACTCCTAATATTTTATTTTTATGGTGGGTGAAGGATGCACAGGCATTTGTTATTCTTTTTTGTATGCCTGAATTACTGTATACAGAGAAACAAAAACCCATTGAAAGAAAACAACTATATAAAACAAAGAATATATTACTGTTACTGTAAAGACATGGAACTATTTATAAAGATGTACAAACATATATGTCCATTAGTACCAGGATGGACACTGATTGATATAATTTCTTTGGGAAAATGAGTGTAAAGAAAAAGTGAAGCTGGGCGTGGTGGCGCACGCATTCGGTAGGCTGAGACCGGAGGATCCGGGTTCACGGCTAGCCTCAGCTACCTAGTGAGGCACTCCGCAACTTAGTGAGACCCTGTTTCAAAATAAAGAATAAAAAATAGGGCTGGGGGTATAGCTCGGAGGTAGAAAGCCCCTGAGTTCAATCCCCAGTACCACAAAAAAAAAAAGAAAAAGAAAAAGTGAAAAGTGGTGAGGAGCTAGGCATGGTGGCACACACTTTTAATCTCAGTACTTGGAGTCTGAGACAGGAGAATCCGGGTTCCTGGCGAGCCTCAGCTACTTAGTGAGGCTCTCGGCAACTTAGTGAGACCCCGTTTCAAAATAAAGAATGAAAAATAGGACTGGGGTGTAGCTCGGAGGTAGAATGCTCCTGAATTCAATCCCCAGTACTGCAAAAAAATAAAAAAGTGGTGAGGATGTTAGCTTGAAGAAGTGCAAGAAAATGGTGGTATTAGGAAGTTCTCTGCTTTTTGTGTTCCTCTCTAAAAGTTAAATAGCAGGCTCTTTCTGCAACTTCAAGTTAGTGTTTGCTTTCTCTAGCCTAAATGATGTAAGTAAGTGGTCATTTATTACTACATGGTGGTATACTTAAAAACTGGAGGCTTGCTGTAATGGAAGCCACACGGGTGGGTTTCAGAGGCATGGATGTTACCTATTGCCTTTGACAGTTGCTTGGATTAAAAAAATTAACACAAGGCCTATTAAAGGATAGAAATATGTATGTTTTTTTGTTCCATCTCAGTAAACAATTTTATTATGATTGACAAATGATAGTAGAAAGATATCTATTTTGGATAATGGTTTGAGGTTGGATGGGAGGTCATGGTTCTCTTGGTGTGGAGGATGTCACACATCTGAAACAGTTGGGAAATGTTTTCAAACTTCTCTTGAGCCATTATATTGTTTGGGAGAATGTTGGGCTGGGATGATGTTTGGGACAGACTGGTTTTTATATATAGATAAAGAAGGGAGTTGTTAGACCAAAGTAGAAGCATTTGTTGAATGCTACTACAGTTGGGGGTCATAGCAAAGAAAAACAAGGGGAGTACTGTAAGAAAGGTAAGACAAAGAAAAGCCTTGGGGATAAAAGTACATAATCTTTAAGGTTCTTGAAGTTGAGGGTAAATGATCTAAAATCTAGAGGAAACATAGAGTTTTTTAAGTTTTGCTTTGTTTTCTTTTTCTTTTTAGTGCTGGGGATAGAACACAGGGGCATTCTACCTCTGAGCTATACTCCCCAGCCCCTTTTAAAATTTTTTTTTGTGGTGCTGGGGATAGAACACAAGGGCATTCTACCTCTGAGCTATACCCCCAGACTTATTTTATTCTTTATTTTGAAACAGGGTCTCATTAAATTGTGGAGTGCCTCATTAAGCAGCTGAGGCTGGTCACAAACCTGTGATCCTTTTCTCTCAACCTCCCAAGTACTGGGATTCCAAATTTGGGCCACCATGCCCAGCTTTTTTTTTTTTTTTTTAATTTTGAAACGAGGTCTCACTAAGTTGCTAAGGATCTCTCTAAATTGCTGAGGGTAGTCTTGAACCTGTAATCTTCCTGTCTCAGGCTTCCAAGTACTGGGATTACAGGCCTGTGCCACCAGACCTGGCTGAGGTTTTAGTTCTTAAGTTTCTCTTAGGAAGTACAATTTATTTAGCAATGTAGAATCTTAAAATCTTTGAGATGAAATGAACCAAAATGGATACTTAGGTTTAGCATTGCACTTTGCACAGGAATCTGTTTATTACTGACACGTAATTATCTAGTTTCTGCTTCAGTATTTTTAATTACAAGAATGGAACATCTCTGATTTTCATCAGGCAATTCCTGGGCTGGGGATATAGCTTAGTGGTAGAGCATTCCCTAGCATGTGTGAGCACCTGGGTTCAATCTCCAACCTTCTTCCCCCCAATAAGTTAATTAGAAAAACAGGTAATTTCTTCTATTTCTTGGACTTCTGGACAAATTAACATTCTTTTTTTTTTTTGCAGTAATGGGGATTGAACTCAGGGGCATTCTACCTCTGAGCTATACCCCCAGCCCTATTTTTTTATTCTTTATTTTTAAACAGGGTCTCACTAAGTTGCAGAGTGCATTACTAAGTAGCTGAGGCTGGCCAAGAACCCGGATCCTCCAGTCTCAGCCTCCCAAATGCTGGGATTACAAGCGTGCGCCACCACGCCCAGCTCTTAACATTCTTAAAACATTCCTGTATGTCATTCCAACTGTATGTATGCCTGAAGCCATTAAAATTTCATTAAAATTTCCTTTTGTTTTCTAGACTATCTTTTATTTTCCCCAAATAATCCTCAAACAAGATGTTCTAGATCATTGTTTAGCATGGCCAATCTCTTGTGTATTCTATTTTTTTTTTAATCTGTGATGTTTAGAACCAAATATTATAATACTCTAAAATTTCCCCCTCTTCTTGACACTTGTACAGTTTAACTTTGTAGTGACTTGTGTTGAGCTTTTTGAGTTTGCAGAGTAGGTTAACATCCCTCATTCTTTTCCCCCTATTTCATTGATAACTTTTAATGTACTTGAATATGTAAGGCACATAGACTTTCCTTATAATTGTTTCTTTCATAATTTTTAATATTTTTATGCTTATTTATGCTTTCCCCTATTTTAATAGTATTTCAAAGAATTGGCTTTCATTGGTTAATATTTTTGAGTTTTCTCTCATAATTTTCTGCTTGTATTATTCTTTGCTTTGGAATTAACCTTCTGTTTTTCCTTTTTTTAATTTGTAGATAAGAATATCAGTTTTCATGAGTAACACTTTAGTTTAATTCCCTAGGTTGTATTCTATTAATGATATGTTATTTTTTTCCCACTGATTTCTTCCTTAATCAAAAAGGCTTTGTTTTGTTTTGATTTGATTTATATGGTAATAATATTCCTCTCATCTTATTGGTATATCTTTTTTTTACGTTATGGCCAGAGAATATGGCCTTGGGTGATTTACTTTTTTATTATTTTGCCTTTGAATTTCTTAAGCTTTCCTTGTCTCACCACAAGGAAGGATGTATTTGTGAGAAATTTATATTTTGACCTCATTAGGTATAAGGTTCTACTTATTTTTCTATTATTCTGACATGTTAATTAGGGAATGAATTCTTTCTTTTATTTTCTGTAGATTTTAGAAAGAGGTATGTATCTCTGCTCGTTGCTTCCTAAAGTGTTTGACTTGTTTTGCGTTATGTGGTTTCAAGTGATATTTAGGTACACTAAAGATACACATTTCTAATGTTTTGTACCTTTTACCAACAGGATATCTCTATCTATCTATCTGTCTTGTGCCATTACTAGATTTTGAGGTTGAATTCTTTTTTATATATTATGAACATACTACATTACACATGCTACTACATAGGTGTTTTTTTTTTTAACATATATTTACTCTTCTTTTGGGTTAGCATTGGCCTGGTATATAATTTTTTATCCCTCAATTTTCAGATTTTCTATGCTGCTTTATTATAAGGTGTGTTTATTATTCATAGTACCAGCCTAATGATAATTTTTATCTTTTACCCAGCTTGAAACCCAGATAGTTTTTTTCCCCTTGATTGGTACTTTCTTTATTTTCTGCCCCATATTCTGCAACCCGTAAATATGCTAATGCCCATATGTAATTATCTGGGATTTTAGTTAAGAATATTTATTATAAAGTTGATAGAGCCTCAGTTATTTTAGCCTGCCCATGAGTTTACTTGTTTTCTTTTTTGGATTGTTGTTTGTTTTTTAGCATTGCTGGTTTTCTAATCTCAGTTCCTTTTTAGGATCTTTTACTGTTCTGTACCTGTAACATACCTTTATGTAATTGTTTTACCAAGGGCTTGTTTTTTCAGTTTTTGCTTAGAAATAGTATCTTCATTTCTCCATCCTTGCTGATTGCTCTATGGGTTGGAGTAGAATTCCAGGATAAAAGTTTTTTACCTTGAACAGTGAGTATTGTTTTCTTTTAGCTTTAGTATTGCTGATGACAAGTCTGATGTCAGTTTAATTCTTAATGTTAAATGATTCTTTTAGTCTTTAAGATGGTACTTCCTCATTGGTTTCCTGGAATCTTACCACAATATCAAAATTTTATTTTGCTTCTTAAAATTTGGTCTGTTTTTGGTATTCAGTAGGCCTTCCTTAATTGTTGGAAAATTTGTACTTTTCTTAGCTTAATTTTTTTTCTTGGTTCTTTTTTCTTCATTGAAAATTGCTGCTTTTGAATATCTCTCCCATATCTCTTAGTTTTAATGATTTTTTTTATAAAATGAGAACATTTAGTCTTGGTTAACTGGGTCATTTCAGTTGTGTTCATACATCTCATATTTTGAATTTTAGATTGATTTCTTGTTACATTACTGTTCTTAGCATCTCATACACATCAAGGGTTTTTTGATATACTGATTTTTTTGGTAGTGGTACTGGAGATTGAACCCAGAGGCATTTTATCTTTGAGCTACACTCCTAGCCCTTTTTATTTGTTAATTTGAAACATGATCTCACTGGGTTGCTGAGAGTCTCATTAAATTGCTGAGACTGACCTCAAACCTGAGATACTCTTGTCTCAGCCTCCCACATACTGGTATTACAGGGGTGTGCCACTTTGCTGGACTTTGGTGTACTGTGTTCAGCTACCCATTTGTTTTTTGTGTTTGTTGATTTGTTTTGTAAGGCTTTGGCACTTAGTCTTTGTTTGCATCCTTGAGGGCTTTTCTTTTGATTTCCCTTTTTACTTTGGATGGATATTGTAAGGGATAAGAAGTGGGAGTTGCTGAGCATAGATATACTGGTACTTTGTCTTTATTTTTTGCCATGCTGGGGATTGACCCAGGTCCTCAGTGCATGTAAGCGCTCTACCACTGAGTTATACCCACAGATCTATAATTAATTTTTGGATACTGACCTCCTTGTCTCTTCAGGAGCTTAGTAAATTAAGTACCCGGACTCAGTATTAGTGTGGACAAGAAGTTGGAGGAGCTTAACTTGAAGTACAGACTACACAAAGGTTTTTTCATGTGAAGATTCAAACTGTTGTATTAGGTCTAAGTGAAAGTCTGTATTTATATTCCCTTATCTCTCCACAGGTGAGTTGCTTTAACTGATTTGGTATTCATCCTATTGGACTTTTAAAATACCATTTTTGTGCCTATACATGTGTATATATTTTTTATATGTTTTAAAATCTGATGGTATAAAAACAAAAACCATTTATTGGCTGCTTTTGATGTTAACATACTTTCTATTTATTATTTCATTATATTTTTGTGAGAACAGACATGATAGTCTCAGTTTCATAGAAAAGACTACTGAGGCAAGCAAAGGATAATCTTTTGGACAGGTAACTTAACTGGTGGACAAGGAACTTAACGAGGAAAGGGTAGTGTCAGTATTAAAAAAAAGCCTCTGGTTCCAAAGTTTGTGTTGTTAATTATTAAGAGTTTTGCAGTTGAGTGTGGTGGCACATGCCTTTAATACCAGTATTTGGGAGACAGGAGTATCACAAGTTCAAGGCAGAGGCTAACCTCAGCAACATAGTGAGACTCCCTAGGAAGACTCTGTTTCGAAACAAAACATATAAAAAGGGCTGGGGTATAGCTCAGCAGTAGAATGTCCCTGGGTTCAATTCTCATTTTCTCTCTCTCTCTCTGTCTCTCTCAAACACACACACAAGTAGTTCTACAATACTTTTTTTGTATACTTACTAATATTTCCCAGAGACCTTTTTCATGGCTGTAAAAGATCTACCACATTTTCTTTAGTGTATATACTGTATTATTTAAACAAACACCTTTTCTGGCTGGGCATGGTGGTGCATGCCTATAATCCCAGTATTTGGGAGACTGAGACAGGAGGGTCTCAGGTTGAGGACAGCCTCAGCAAGTAGTAAGACTCTCATTACCCTAGCAAGACCCTGTTTCAAAATAAAAATATAAAAAGTAGGGCTGGGGGTGTGGCTTAGAGGTAGAATGCCCCTGGGTTCAATTCCCATATCCACCCCACAAATATTTATGACAGTTAACACTTCTACTACTAGTGTATGAGACTACTCACTTATGTGCATTAATGCTAACCATAAATAGTTGCAAAACTGGTATAGATACATGTATTTCTCTTTTTCATTTTTTTCACTATTTTTGAAATCTAGCATCTTTTCATATGTTTGTTTGAAGAATTACCTGTTCATACTTTTTTATTTTTGAATTGTTTGTCCTCTTTATTTACTAATAGGTGTTCTTTTTTTATTCTGCATACTAAT
The DNA here is from genome assembly GCA_004027655.1 of Graphiurus murinus. Classification (NCBI taxonomy): domain Eukaryota; kingdom Metazoa; phylum Chordata; class Mammalia; order Rodentia; family Gliridae; genus Graphiurus; species Graphiurus murinus. Next base: position 11,927 of record PVLC010005181.1, read on the forward strand.
CCTATATTATTGTGCTGTCTTTCCCCAAGCATTCCTGAGAATATGTGGTTGCTTTTAATACTTTCTATGTCTTTGAAATTTTCTATTAGTTTATATCTGATCCATTTTCTGTTGCACTCATGCCTCAACTTTTTGATCCCTTTTCAACCATTCATTTCAGAACTATCTCTTCCCTCTTAATTCATGATGCTTTCTCTGTCATACTTTATATTCTTTTATTGCTTGTTTCTGTCTTTTGAATAATTCTCTTGTACTCCAGCTGTGATAGTAATTATTGTTTTGTCATATGCTGTCATATCTCAGAAGGCAAACTTTTGATTTCCAATATTTTTCCTTATTTTTAGCAACTTTCCCTTATATATTTCCTTCTTTCCTTCCTCCCTCCCTCCCACCCTCCTTCCCTTCCCTTCCTTTTCTTTCCCTTCCCTTCCTTCCTTTCTTCCTTTCCTGTTATCCCCAGGGGTGCCCTACCACTTAGGCATACCCCTATCCCTTTTAATTAACTTTTTTTTGAGACAGGGTCTTGCTAAGTTGCCCAGACTGGCCTTGAATTTGCAATCCCTCTGCTTCATCCTCCTGAGTTGTTGGAATTACAGGAGTGTGCTTGGGCCTAGCACATATTATCTTTATGGTATTAAAGTTATGTAGGTGATGTTTTAGTTAGGATTATTTTTAATAAATTTTACCTAGAAAAATAATATTTTTCTACATAGAATTCTTTTATTTTTATTTTTATTTGTGTGTGTGTGTGTGTGTGTGTGTGTGTGTGTGTGTGTGTGCGCGCACGCACACAGGTGTGTTACTGGAGATTGAACCCAAGGGCATTCTATCTCAGAGGTATACCCCCAGCCTCTTTTTTGAAAATTTTTATTTTGAAATATAGTCTCACTAGTTTGCTGAGAGTCTTAAGTTGCTGAGGCTGATCTGGAACCTGTGATTCTCCTGCCCCACCTCCCAAATTACATTGAGTGTTATATCTTACATAACTAATATTTGGCATATTTTTTTACATCTGTGAATTTATTTCATATAAATGTGTCTAGATAACTTTTTCTTACTCTTATATATTGTTTTCTTCACTGTATCTTCTGACATTTGAACTCTTACTGATTTGGTCAGGATTTCTACAACAATATTGAATATAGTATCACATTCTTTTATTTCTGCCTTTTTTGGAAATATCAATGGTGTTTTACCACTAGATATGAAGTTTTTCTGTTGATTGGAAATTGTCAGGTTAAGGAGTGATCTTTGTTCTTGAGTTTTGTTGTTATCAGTGTTTAATTTTTATTAGTGAATGAATGTTGAAACATGCTCAGTGCCTTTTTAGTTTTTGTTGAGAAAGGACAATTGCTTTTTGCAGCCATCTTGGATTGTTAATAAATTTCCTAATATTCTTATATTTTAAATTGCTTTGTTTTTAAAATGAAAAAAAAAAAAGTGCCATCTAGAGTATATATGTTATCTCATCTTTCAGTAGTTAGCCAGCCTGGGGATAAAGGAATTTGAAGAAAACGCAGTTTCTTGTTTTCTGGCCTTGAAGCGCCCACTGACTGCTGTCTGCTTTCTCTAAGGGTTGTTCTCTGCACAGTATGTTTATTGAATTGATTGTTGTGCCATTAGTGATATGGCTTGTTACATTTTTTTTGTTGTTTACCAGAAGAATAGCATCAGTCTTAATCTTAACGTAGAAAAGATGGTAAAAATTTGAAGAGAAATATAACAAGTATTTGGAAATACCAACATAAGGCTCCAGATATTAATTTGTGAACCCCTGAAGAGAGTTTAATTGTACTTATTGTATTTATCAGTGCATGTCCTTAGGATTGTGTTTTCTTCCCCTCCTCATCCCCCTTCTTCTCTTCCTTTCTCCATCTCTTTACCCTCTTTTCTCTTGTCCTCTTCCTTCTCATCTTCCTCTCCTGTTTTAAATTCTGGAGGCTCTAGGCTCCATTTAAATATTTTCATGTGGCAGTGAGCCAGATTTCCAATAGCCTTGAACTGAGCATGCTGCTGTTGCTTAGCAACTACTTGTGAAGTCTTGTGGCTATAACTGAATTATAAATAGGGTTATGAGCAGAAGTGCTATTGAAATTGAGATTGAAAAGGGAGGCATATTCCTTTCTCCTCCCATTTGAATTTGAGTGATATTTTAATGCAGAGTCAGTTTTTAGAAATCTGGGTTATAAAAATTAGGAGTATGAATCCTGTCCAAAAGTCACTAGGGCTCTATAAAGGTTTTGTCTGTAAATACACATTTGAATGTCTGTTTTTGATTATTAGAATTAAACAGTCTATAATGGAGACATGGTAGTTCATGGAAATTACAGCATTTCTAATTCTGATGGCCATACATGATATTACAGCATGTATTTCCCTTCCACCTCTATGTTAAAATCTATTTGTAGCAACACTTTCTGTTAACACATATTTTTGCATCTTATATTATTTCTTTAACAGTGTCGTAATAATTATCCTGTAATAATGACTCTGATGAAAGTTGCATACATGAACAAATCTATTTTTATCATTGTTTAAAGATCAGTACATTTTATTTAGGATAAAAATTTTAAAAATGTTATTAGAGAATCAAATCTTAAAAGGTCTTTTTAAGGTCTTTAACTTAATTTCATTATATTTCAGATAGTAAACTTTAGACCCAAAGATGTTAAACCATTTGCCTAAGATCTCCCACACCCTGGAATGTGCTTTTTCTGTAGTGTGTTGGCCTTTCTTACTGATATATACATAAATCTGTGTGTGTGCGCGCCCACACACACACACAGATGTACATATATATGTATATATATAATAGGTCTTTGATTTTACTTCTGTCTTTGTTTTGCTTTTGCACTCATTTTTCATCAGTTTTTACAGAATTTAATTGAATTTTATAATTTATAATAAAAATGTGGAGCTGAATTCGATAACAAGCTCATGAATAGGTTTAGATGAGACTAGAAAGTGACCTCTCAGTGTCTTAACATTCGCTCACTGATAATGATTAGGAAGAAAGAGTTTAAACGTTTCCAAAATATAGTGTTTTTTTTTAATCAGTTCTGTACAAGATTTTTATTTATTTATTTTTTTTTAAGATTTTTAGGTCGTTCTTGGTTTGCAGTAGACCGGCTCTGTATTTTCTTAAATTGTATCATAAACTTTTGATAACAGCCTATAACTCAACCTTTTAGGAACATTTGCCAGAATTAGATTGGATTCTTACACATTACTGCTGAGGAAATTTCAGAATGGAAATATATGTATTTTTCTTTTGCTCCTGGGGGAGGTGTTGGTCCATTCTTTGTTGTATGCCCAGTAGAGATCTTACTGTTAAAAAAAAAAAGTATAACTCTTTGCAAAGTCTAGCTGAATAAAGATGTAGATTTATAAATAGAATTGGCTAGAGAAGATGTGGTAAAAGTAATTTTAATTACATCTACAGGGAAAGAAAACCAGCAACATTGCTTTGCTATGTGGAAGAGAAAAATAGTTGGTATAAAGAAGAATTTGAGTTTCCTCTAGAATATGGAAGAATATTACAGTTTTTTACTTAGTTATATTTGTTGTTAAAGTTAGCAGAAGTGAGGGCTACAGAACAATCTCAATTCTCAGCTGCCATTTAAACCTCTATGAGCTTTAAAGTAGGGGGAAAGGCAGGAGAGAATAGATTATTGATCCAAGGGAAAGAAAAGGTTTCTGGAACTATCTAAATTTTTCCAGGACATTTAGTTGCTATACTAATTGTTCCAATGTTACTTGAATATTCAGTTTCCCCTAAATTGAGACTGATGAGTTTTTTGACTATTTTGAATAATGTTCTGTACACTTCATGCTTTTTTGATTTTCTTGAAATAAAAATGGCTAATACAAGTAAAATTTTTGAAAAAAATGTTATAACAGCTTTAAATACATATTAGTTAAGATACTACAAAGTACAAGAATTGTATTTAAAGTATTGTTTGATATCTGGGATTATCAAACAATTTATCCCATTTGTAGTACCTTTTTATAAAAATTTGACCATAGGTAAAATACTCTTTCACTAATTGTAACTCACAGTGTTAAGTCATATTGCTTTCCTTTGTGAGGAGGATAATAGCTTATTTCAGACAAGTAAATAAAAATCTATAAACATATAAGATTTGAGGTATTTTATTTTTTTAAACCTCTCGGTGTGTGTGTGGGTGTGGGTGTGGGGGGTGATGGTGCTGGGACTGCACCCAGGCGTTGGGCGTGCTGGGCAAGACGAGCTCCACCATCCCCAACAGAGCTTAAGGTATGAATGCAGTCACACCAGGAGTCTGGATATTCATCACATATGAGTGTAACATTTAAAAAAAGTACATTAAAATGCTAAGCTACTTTTCATTTAAACTATTGTGAAATAATAGTATTTATTTTTTTTGTGTGTGTGTGGTACTAGAGATTGAGCCCCCAGGGCATTCTACCTCTGAGCTACACCCCTAGCCCTATTTTGTTTTTATTGTGAAACAGGTTCTTGCTAGACTGACGACACTCATTACTTGCTGAGGCTCTCCTCAAACCTGGGATCCTCCTGTCTCAGTCTCCTAAGTACTGGGATTACAGGTGTGCACCACCACACCCGGCTATATTTATACTTTTACTACACTCGATCTTAGCCAAATGGCCGAGAAGCAATAATATTTATGCTTTTAAAAGCTTGACAAAACTTCATTTTAAAATCTAGCCAATGTTGAATGTTTAGATTGAAAAATATTAGTGTATTACTCATTTAATTTTTCCCAGCTTTTGTTACTTAAAGCTGTTCTGTATTCCTCTTTTAAAGGCTTTCTTCCCAAGCTTTATTCATGATTAAAATAAGTTTTTTACATAATAAATTTCATATTAAGTACTTAGACTTTCATAATGTCAAATATATGAATTTGTTTTGTATTTTAGATAAGTAACCAAAGAAAATTATTTTAAAATTAACTTAGCATTTCATCAGTACTCTTTGATGGAAGGTTTGAGATAAATGCATAAAACATACACCTTAATAGCATTTGCTTTAATATGAATCTAACCATCCTTTTGTTTCAGCAGCATTTAAATTTAAAGTCTTAAAATGTCCTTGTTTGTTTCCTTTTTTTTCTTTTTGGCTTGATGATTTTTTACTAGCTCATAATTTTTTTCATAGTTGTTATATTAGATTGCCAATTGTGTTCCATCTTTAGGAATTAAAATCAATTCCAGAATAAATGTGTAATATACAGAGGAACATGCATGTTAAGCATTATTAGGTTGGAAAGTCAGAATGATGAAATACATTCTGTTGTGCAAATAACAGAATAAGAATTTTCAAGCATTGTTAACTTTAACATTACCCTTCTTTACTCATAATTGAAAAACCAGAAATAGTGTCATATAGATTATATGTTTACATGTTTAACTTTTACTTGACATAAACAATAATTTATTTTTCTCACTGATAATTATTTTAACTTGTTTGAAAATATAATTACTGAATGCCTACTGTGTGTAAGACACCTTATTTAGAATCCTACTTTGATATATCAGTTAAGTTTTATATTTTTAATACATGCCAAACATTTTTTACCAATAAATAAGATTCTCAAATTGCATAAAATAGTGCTAGAAAAAACACAGCACTATACAGATTTTGAGATTTTTAAAGAGCCTTGAATTTATTGATTTTAAGTGCCTCATTCTGAAAAAAGAAGAGCACTTTACTACATATATATAACACACACATGTGTGCACACATACACGCATAATAAATCGGTAGGGATGATGACTAGTTACTTGGAGGGGGCCCACTTATTTTCTTTAACATTTACTTTCCTTTATTGCCATCTAATAAGAAAATATGTCAGATTAATATGTTAGGTGATAAAATGCAAGGCACATATTTTTCCTCAAGAAAATAAAATGTTTTAGCTGGTAGTTTGCTCTTAATTCATATCTATTCTAGGTTTCATACTAGCATAGTGTTTCTATTTTTAGGCTGTTGCCAGGCAGATTTAAAATTTTTCCTGTAATGGGTGTCCAATTTCTAGCTTCCTGATTGGTTACATGACTCTGCTTTCATAGCCAACCACAGTGACTATGCAAATTGTATTTCAGTTTCTGTTTCTGTGAAAGAACTGATAAGATGACAGCAAGGGGCTCCCTTTGGGGTATGTTTATTATTTTAAAGAGGGTTTTCATCATTGTGTAGCAACAAACAAATAATAGATTTCTTTTAAAGGTATATTTTAGTTCTGAAATGGCAAATCCAACTATCTGAGCAAGCTTTGTCAAATGAGAAATGTCTCTCTAATGTCAGATTTGATTAATTTTAATGGTGCTGTATTTTACCTCTGTTTGTAGTATGTAAGTGGGTATATTTTATTACTTTTATAGATAAATATGCCAGAATATATGTTTATGAATCTGTTAAAATATTCTAGGTTACAACCTTTGTTTTCTAAAAGAATAGTTTTTCTCACTGAAAAAATTTTTAAATGTCAGTTACATGTATATAGCGCATCATTCTCTTAGCCAATATTTAGTAGGTATACCGTATGTGCTCAGAACGATGTAGTTCATTATTATATACCAGAATACTTGCTTCATCTTTCATCCTTTTGTGAAATGACTTCAGAAGCACATCACACTAATATCAGTATATCTAAAATGTTTCCCCGGACATCAAAATACATGATTGAGAAGTGTCATTGTTTCATTAAACAATGCACAAATGTAGATAGTAAAGTCCATTTGTAATTATGTCTAAAAGGATACCTTTTAAAATGCTGACAAATTGAGCAAATAGTAGGAAGACACGTCATACAAATAAATAAAATGTTGATAAGATGTGACAAACCCATATATAGCACTGGAAAATTCAAGAAATGTACCTCATTCTAAAACAAATTTATCAGTATTAATTACATGTAATTATGAAGCTTTTTGATTAGACTACTTTATAATGGAAGAGAATATTTGTTTCATTTAAGACTTTTGGTCCTTCTGGTAAAAGGTAGTTGTATTTTCCTTGTAAAATACTGTTAATAGTTTTACTTACAGTGTTCATTTGTATCATGCTCAGTACTACCTTTTAAAAAATTCACCTTGCTTTCTGTTATACTGTGTAGGTAGTAGCTCATGTATATTACTACTATTCGGAAAAGTGAGCATACTGTGGAATTATGTCCCATTTAGGACAAGGCAAAAGAGTAACTAACAGGCTTATCTAAGATAAGGACATAAGAGAACAATGCTGGTGCTATTTTACTTGTACTGTCATTTATCACAAGTAAAATTACAGACATACTTATGAGTCTAGAAATGTGATTTCCCTTAAGTATGAAACAACACTTAGTTCTCTTGTTGATGCTCCCCCCCCATATTAGAAGTATGACTCAGTAAAGGATGTTAGAAAGAAGAAATGAAAAAAAAAAGATACTCAACTGAAATTCAGCTATTTTTTAAATATCAAGTTTATTGAGATACAATTTACATATACAGTTTGCCTGTTCACATTGTATAATGTAGTGGTTTTTAGCATATTCACAAAGATGTGTAAACATCACTACATTTTCAGTACCCCATAAAGAAATCCTGTATCCTTCAGTAGTCTTCACTCATTTCTTCAAATCCTCCAAACCTAGGATCACTAATCTACTTCCCATCGCCATAGATTTGCCTATTCTGGACATATATAAATGGAGTCATTCAGTATGTTTGTAGACTTTTGTTACTGGCTTCTTTTCTTAAGCCTCTTTTCAAAGTTCACACATTAGTAATTCTTTTTTATGGCTACATAATATTCCATTGTATGGACATACCACATTTATTTGTTCATCCAGTGGTTTCTGGATATTTGGTTTTCAGTTTTGCGTATTCTGAATAAAGCTATTATGAGCATTTGTTCGTATGTTTTTGCATAGATACTTTTTGTTGTTCCTAGGAATAGAATTGCTAAGTCATATGATAACTCTGTGTTTACCATGTTGAAGAACTCTAAGCAGCTTTGGAGAATTTTACAACCCCTCCAGCATTGTATGGAGGTTCTAATTTCTCCGTATCCTTGCCAGTGCTTACTCTTCTCTTTGATTATAGCTGTCCTGGGGTGTGTGAAGTGTCATCCATTGTAGTTTGGATTTACATTCCCCCATGAGTAACGTTTCATATTTATTGCTTAAAGATTATTGGCTTTTTGGTCTATTTGTAGAAATTTCTATTTAAGACCTTTGTCCATTTTAAGATTTTTTTTTTTTTACTGAATTTTAACAGTTTTTATATATTTTAGATACAAATCAGGTATATGATTTACAAAATGTTTTTTCCTGTTATGTGGGTTGTCTTTTCACTTTCTTGATGATCTCCTTTGCAGCACAAAATTAATTTTGAAGAAGTCCAGTTAAACCTTTTTTCTCTTTTGTTGTTTGTTCTCTTTGGATCACATATAAGGAAACATTGCCTGTTAAGAAGTCATAAAAATTTATGTTTGTATTTTCTTCTAAGATTTTCAACTTGTATCTTTTAAGTACAGGACTTTGATCAATTAAAAGTTAATTTGCTGATGGCTGTCCATAAGTTCTCCTGGCACTTTGTGTTAAAAATGCTATTCTTTCCCCATTGAATGATCTGGTAATCCTTCCTTAAAATCAGTTAGCTATAAATGTGAGTGTTTATCTGTATCCCATTAATTGAAATAACTGTATTTTTCCTAGTTGTACCATACTGTTTGGATTACTGTAGCTTTGTGATAAGTTGTAAAAGGATGAAGTGTGAGCCCTCTAGGTTTCTTTGTTTTTCTAAAAGTATTTCAGTTATTCTGGATCATCTGCATTTCCATATGATTTTCAGGATCAGCCTGTCTGTTTTTTCAAAGAGATAGTTGGGATTTTGATAAGGGATTGCCTTAAATCTGGAGCTCAATTTGAAGCTCATTGATATCGTAACAATATTAACCTTTTCATTCATAGATGTTGGATTTCTTTTTACTAGTTTAGGTCTTTAATTTCTTCAGTAATTTGTAGTTTTTAGAGTATTAAGTTTTATACTTCTTGTGCTAAATTTATTATTTTTGATGTCATTGTGAAAGGAGTTTTCTTTTTCTTCTTTTTGCCTCTGTGTGTTCCCAGACTGTCTTGGAGCTCCTGGGCTCAGACAGTCCTGCCTCAGCCTTTTGAGTCGCTGCAGCTGCAGAGTACGACAGGCCTAGCTGCAATGTTGTTGCTGTTGTTGTTTGTTTGGTACTGGGGTTTGAACCCAAAGGCATTCTACTTCCAAGCTATACTCCCAGTCCTTTTTATTTTTTACTTTGAAATAAAGTCTTGTTAAGATGCTGAGGCTGGCCTTGAACCTGGGATCTGCCTGTATCAGCCTCCCAAATACTGAAATTACAGGCTTGTACTCTCATGTCCTGTTTGGAATTGTTTTCTTAATTTCATTGTTGAATTTGTTTGTTGCAAGGGTTTAGAAACAATAGATTTTTATATATTGGTTTTATATCTTGGCAATCTTCTTGAACTCTTTTGCTATTTCGTGTGTGTGTGTGTATCTTTTTTATTTTTCCTTTTTGTGGTACTAGAAATTGAATTTAGGGGCATTCTACCTAAGAGTTATACCCCTAGTCTCCTTTTTTGTTTTGTTTTCATACAGGGTCTTGCTAGGTTGCTGAGAGTTAGTATTATATATTTTAAACTGTGGTGGAGCCAGTCCTAGTGGTGCATGCCTGCAGTCCCAATAAGTGGAAGGCTGACAGGATGATCACAGGTTCAAGGTCAACCCCAACAATTTAGCAAGATCTTGTTTCAAAATAAAAAGGTCTGGTAGTGCAGCTCAGAGGTAAATGCCTCTGGATTCAATCCTCATTACCAGAAACAAATAAAGTGTGATAGATTGTGTGGTATTCCACAACTGTTCTCCCTTCCAGGAAGAGGATGGTATGTTCCCACCTTTTGCTGTGGGAGATGGTGTCCTCCAAGAAACCTTGTCACCCCCATACCCTTAATGACTGGAGCCAGTGGAATGAGAGAGAAAGGGGAACTTTAAAGACCATTGTATGTTGTATAACTCTGTTATATTGGCCCTTTTCCTCAGCTACACAACTAATAGTGGTGGGCTCCGGGACGTTCCTTCAGCCTTTGTCCTAGAATGAGAATTTTGTTATTAGCCAGTGAAATTTTGGTGTTTGTTGCGGTTATTACTGCATTACTATGTATTGAAAGTACTGGTGCAGAGGAGTAGGCTCTCTACTTTTTCTCCTTAGGTTGCATTAATAAGAAAAATAAGAGCAAGAGCCGCGAGTGGTAACGCGTGCTTGTAACCCCAGCATTCGGGAGGCTGAGACAGGAGGATCCAGGTTCAAGGCCAGCCTCAGCTACCTAGTGAGGCACTCCGCAACTTAGCGAGACCTGGTTTCAAAATAAAGAATAAAAAATAGGGCTGGGGGTATAGCTCAGAGGTAGAATGCCCCTGAGTTCAATCTCCCGTACCGCAAAAAAAGAAATAAGATTTTTCCTGGCATTTGAAAGATTTTACATCTTTTAGCGTCTCATAAATAAATGCTGGGTGTTTTAGTTCACCTAAGCAAAACATGAAAAATATATTTGGACAAATGATTTCTTAAAGTGCTAAGAAAATAAATGCATAGCCTTCTGTAGCTTCATTCCTTATCTGTGTAGATGGTTATGGAGTTTGGTAAGCTAGTGGGTAGGGCCCTGGCAGAAAACTGGCTTATTTTTTAAAAGGGTATAATTTGATCCATGTATCTAAAATGTTAATGGTTTTGCATCAAATCTGTTAGTTGTTTTACTTCCCCCCATGTGATCCAAATTACAAATGCTCAAAACGTGGCAGTGAGTGTAACAAGAGTTTAACAAGAAGTTAGATTACGGTCACCATTGTCCATTGTGGTTTTTTTTTTTTTTTGGCGGAACTGGGGATTGAACTCAGGGGCATTCTACCTTCGAGCTATATCCTCAGCCCTATTTTTTATTCTTTATTTTGAAACCGAGTCTCACTAAGTTGCGGAGTGCCTCACTAGGTAGCTGAGGCTGGCCACGAACCTGGATCCTCCGGTCTCAGCCTCCCGAATGCTGGGATTACAAGCGTGCGCCACCACGCCCGGCTCCATTGTGGTTTTGATGTAAGCAAAATTTCAAGAGTATGACTTGCTCCTATTTTTAAGGAATTGTTGGTGAAAACTCTCCTTTGTTAGTTTAGGTTAGTTTTAAAAATTTACTTTGAGAATATTCAATTTCACATTTTAATACCTGAACTAATACCAGTTGGTTGATGATGGCAGAGAGCTTATTTGTTGAGATTATTTGGTTAAATACTATGATTATTTTAATAGTTAATTGTGTTTGTGGCTTTTAAATAGATGATCATTTTTCACCAGTTTCTAAAAATTTTTAATGTTTTTTATTGGTGCATTGTAATTGTACATCATGATGAAGTTTTAGGGTGAAAGAGTCATACATGCACACAGCATTCCCTGAGGACCCCTCCCCCCCCCCTTCACTGAGATGGGCGTTGGTAAGTTTGTGTATGTATATCATGACCATTGAAGTGTTGGCTTCATATCCCATGGCAGTGCTTTCACGTGAAGCCAGTTGAGAGAAGGGCCCCATGGCTTGGTAGAATTGAAGAATTGTGAACCACGGGGCCTGTGGGTCCTCAAGTAACAAACGTTGCTAGTGAGTGACTGGGAGAGCTCTTCTAGAAAGCAAAAGTATATGGAAACATGATGACAATCTTTACGGGCTTTTTAACAGAAGTAGTGAAAGTAGTGATTATGTTTTACTAACGATAATTTAAAAAATGATGAATTTGAAACAAAAATGGCAAGAAATTAATAGGCAGTATACAGTAAAGCAGATTATTAGCATTTATTGTATACGACACTGATGATTCTTTATGATTTTCAGTAGCATTGCAAATTCTCAAGCAAAATTTAACAATGCAAAATAGAAGCAGAGAATTCTCAACTGAGAATTGGGTTTTTTAAGGAACCCAGTAATAGAGTTGGCATTCTAAAGAGGTTAGGAATCATCAATGATGATTGAAACAATTGTTTTAAGAGTAATTCATTAGGCCAATTGAGTCATATTTAGTTAAACCATTTAAAGAAAGCACATTTGCATAAAATTATTTTCAGCATCCCAATGTTCAAGGAGATATTATAATATTTTAAGAATAATAATATGTCCCTGAATAACAGGACTGTAACTGGAGTACCTGTGTCAATGGTAGAAGCACTACATTCACTTACATTGTTTTGCTTAATGTTTTTTAAGTTTTTGCCGAAGTTTTACTTTTAGGTATACTTTATCTGATAGTCATTACTTGGAATTAATACAGTGTTTGTGCGGGCGTGGTGGCGCACGCTTGTAATCCCAGCATTCGGGAGGCTGAGACCGGAGGATCCGGGTTCGCAGCCAGCCTCAGCTACCTAGTGAGGCACTCTGCAACTTAGTGAGACTCGGTTTCAAAATAAAGCATAAAAAAAAACTAGGGCTGGGGGTATAGCTCGGGGGTAGAATGCCCCTGAGTTCAATCCCCAGTACCGCAAAAAAAAAAAAAAAAAAAATACAGTGTTTGTGTATGTATACCTTTTGATGCAATAGTGACCCGTTGTCATTCAAAGCAAGCATCTGTGGTCATGGTACAAATACGTCTCATTTTCATTTTTCACCTTTGTTTTCACATGCATTGAATTCTCTGTAGAGGACTTGCTCTCATTTGGTTCCCTTGTTGCTGGGCGGTGTTTGTGATGCTGCTTTTCGATTGGTTTTAGATACCCATGACTTTGGGCCAATCAGACAGGAATTTCAGTTCTCTCACACGACTGAAGCATTGAAACAACTATTGATTTATTTTTTCCTATGGGGAAATTATATAAGAGTATGGTGGCAGTATGCTCCCTCTTGGACATGTTTGAAAAATTACAAGGTTTACCTGTAATGAAAGGGAAACAAAATGAGATTTATTTCTAAAACTTGTTTGGTAAGAACATCTAATACATAGTGAATTTGAGAAAAAAATATATTCTGATCATAAATTTGGTTTTTATTTTATAAAAAAACCCAAAAAACTGTAGAATGTATGTAGGAAAACTCAATTTACATGAATATTTACTTTGTAATCTACACATTTTGTTTTATTGCTTCAAATGGAAAGCTCATATTATCTTTTCGTAATCTGCTATGAAAGGTATTTAAGCAGAGAAAGATGTAGTAATTGTACATATACCACTTAAAATAGGTTTTCAAGAATCACATGCTTTAAACTCATGAATTAAACTGAGTCGATTCAGTACAGTAGACAAGACACTTTACTCTGCTCCATAGTATACCTTTGGGTCTAGTATACTATCAGTTTTGGGAATCAGAAATCTGTAGTGGCAGGTGGATATGAAAATAATCTCATTAGCTATTTGGATATAAGGTTTTTAGTTACAGATGTTTTATAAATAAGAGCTATGATTCTTAAAAGAAGTTTACATTGGAATTTTACAGAGTCTAACTCATTGTGTAGAAAATCATGTTCTCTTGTTTTCCATGTTTGACTCATTTCTCAGGTAGGAAATTAATTTATTTCTAGAAACAGCCATGGACATTTATTAAAGCAAGGTAAGGTAGCACACAATAGATAAATCTTCTTTACTTATTTATGTATGCATTATATTTAATTCATACCATATAATTTAGGATTTTATGCAAACTATGTTCTAGATTACTTATTTCAGACAAAGAACCACAGGGAAGCATTTCAGATCCAGGTCTTTTAAAATTGTGTTTCTGTGACCTTATTGTCTGTCTCCTGTTGCTGGGCAGGAATCAGAATGCTGGATGCTGATTGGCTGAGTCTGTGAGCCACTCTTGAACAGCCACTTAAATTCTTGAGCTTTTTGAGCAAGCAGATTGTAAGACAAAACAGCTTCCCTTTGTTACTTCATAGCTATGATCTCTTTGCTAGAAAAAAGAGTGAAAGGAGTGGGTAGAATGGGATGAAGCAGAGAAGAAAATGTTTTCACTTAAAGAAGAAAAGGCTCATTGGACTTTCCTTAAAATAATTTACCAAAAATTTGAAAAAAACTTACAGGCTATAAAGACATTTGCAGGTAAAACACCCTTCTTTGGCTATTTACATATAAATTCTTATAGAAAAGGATTCTATAAATGATAATGTTTCCCCAAAGTTCTTAAATCTGAATATATTGAGCAGGGGCTTGAAAACATTTTATTTTTTATTTTTTTACTTTCTCTTGAAAAAAGTACTTTCAGGAGAAACTGGTTTATCACATCTTGCAATTTTAGATATGGGGCAGACATTTTTTGCTACAAAATATAAATGCTTTTCCTGTGGAAATGAGTTACAGTCACGTGAAAGCTTTCATGATTCTAGTCTTGCCACCGCAAACGGTAGCATTTCTTTTGCAGAAGATGACAGTATTTAAAATAATCTTTAGAGATGTCTTGTTCTTTTAACACTGCCATGGAGACTTGCTTGCAGGTAACCACACCCTTCTTTAATGTATATCTTTCTTAAATGTACTTTGCTTATGCAAAATGGATTTCTAAAAGCAGACTGCTGATTGGTTTGCACAGATACGGCTGAACTAGTTTGAACCGGTTGCTCATATTACTTCCTTATTGCTTTGCCAGTTTTTCATTAAGTTTAGAATCCATACAAGATGTGGTAAATGGCTGTAGTGTGCTCCCTTGTGGGAATGAATGGTAGTTATTCTATTACTCCTTTTGCAGTACTTTATTATTACCGAATTTAGCAGCAGTTTTATTGACATGACCAACTTGTCTTGAATTATATTTATTTTTATTGTGTTATTTGGTGGTGGCAATTCAATCTTAAACATAAAGTTTACATGTTGGTTTTTCTAATTCATATATAAAATACCAAAAATATTTAACAAAAATTTGTTTTAGACTCTCAAGTTCATGCCTGAAAACATTATTCTGAATATTCACGTAATGATAACATTTATTGAGTGCTTACTACATTCTGAGTGCTAGTACTTGATGTTAGTTAATTAATGTCATTGTTCATTAGTTAAATCTCACTTAATTCTCATCACAACCTCTGGCGGGTTTTGATGTTACTTCTTTTTTAAGGTAGCTTAAACTAAGAATTTAAATTGTTAGGTAACTTATTCAGCATCACACAGTAAAAACCTATGAGAACTGAAATTCAAATCTATCACTCTGCTCAGAGGTTCTTCTTTATTGGGTTACTAAAAGTTATAAATTTTTTTAAAGGAATATTTACTTTTAATGAAACTGATAATTACTGTCAGATATCTATATAACATCAGAGGAATGTGGATATTATGTCAATGTCTAAAAGAATTATGGGTTAGTACTTGAAATTTAAAGGGTAGCCATACTACTTATACATTTAATTATTTTGTATCTTTGGAATCAGCAAGTATATTAACTACTGCAGAAAATTTTGCAGTTAACATGACTTTGGAATGGATGGAGAAGGAAAAACCTTGAGGTTGAAATTGTAGACTGTAATTAATAACCCGTAAAGTAGTGCCTATGACAATTTTGTTTCGAGGTTTCTGTTTAATTGAAAGATAAGTTGTATTCTATTTCATAATTTAAAATAAGGCTGGGTACAATGGAGCACGCCTGTAATCTGAGTACTTGAGAGACTGAAATAGGAGGATTAGATGTTGTAGGACAGCCTCAGCAACCCAGCAAGACTCTGTTTCAAAAAACAAAAAATGAAAAGAGCTGCCAATGTGAACATGATACACATTATGATGTGAAACCATAATGCACCAACAAAAGCACATAAAAAACAAATATCTCGGCCGGGCGTGGTGGCGCACGCTTGTAATCCCAGCATTCGGGAGGCTGAGACCGGAGGATCCGGGTTCGTGGCCAGCCTCAGCTACCTAGTGAGGCAGTCCGCAACTTAGTGAGACTCGGTTTCAAAATAAAGAATAAAAAATAGGGCTGGGGGTATAGCTCGGAGGTAGAATGCCCCTGAGTTCAATCCCCAGTACCGCAAAAAAAAAAAAAAAAAAAAACAAACCACAAATATCTCACAGACACACAAGAGGTAGAACACCCCTGGGTTCAATCCCCAGTACCACCAATAAGTAAGTAAAGATAAATAAATAATAAATAAATTTTAAGTTACTGACTTAAAATGAGAAAGTAAATGCAAAACGTACCACAGTCTAGAAGACCTATAATAAAGGAGCAGATTCTTTTTTTTTTTTTTTTTTTTTTTGCGGTACTGGGGATTGAACTCAGAGGCATTCTACCTCCGAGCTATACCCCCAGCCCTATTTTTTATTCTTTATTTTGAAACTGGGTCTCACTAAGTTGCGGAGTGCCTCACTTAAGTAGCTGAGGCTGGCCGCGAACCCGGATCCTCCGGTTTCAGCCTCCCAAATGCTGGGATTACAAGCGTGCGCCACCACGCCCGGCTAAGGAGCAGATTCTTAAGCTGTATTGGCCTCCAGTAAATAGAGCAGGCTTATTGTTTTATGTCCTTTATCCAAAGACCAACAGGAACACCCTTGTTATTGGATAAATTGCAGTGGGGAGAAATGCTCACTGTAGGGAAACTATAAGGTACAAAAAATCCATGATAGAACTTGGTTATAGTATAGTGCAGATTTAGTTATTTTGGGGAGAGTTTAAGGAAGAAGAGCCTCACTCTGGATTGGGTAGTGTTGGAAAGTAGGTATCTCAATAAATCTTACCTATATATGGAGGACAAAGATAAACAAGTAGCTACCGCTCACTCAGTGAGGGAGAGGATGCTGGTGTTTTGTGCACAGTGACTCCCCTGACTTGAATGCTGTGTGAGGTGGTTTCAAGTCCAGTAGGAGATGGACATGGCTTAGCTGAAAGCATCAGATCCGTCTTAGACACGAAGGTGTCGAAGCCTGTGTGCGCACAGCCATCAGGTTTCCAGACATCAGAGGCTTTTTTTTTTCCCCTTACACCAAAGCAAGTGTATCCTACTATCATTCCCACCAGTGATAGTGAATGACCAATGAGAAAGCAGTATTCTTGCCCCCTTCCTCCTCCTCCCTCACCCTCTTCCCCCATCCTGCCAGCCAGCCAGTCCGCTTTTGTGTGTGTGTGTGTGGGGGGGGGGGGAGTACTAGGAGTTGAACCCAGGGACATTCTGCCTCTGAGCTACATCCACAGCCAGATTTTATTTTGTATTTGAAACAGGGCCTCACTAAGTTGATGAGGCTGGCTGTGAGCCTGCGTCCTCCTCTCTCAGCCTCCCAATTATTAAAACTACAGGTGTGTGCTACCACACCCAGCTATTGTCTTCTAGACTTTTTTTTTTTTTTTTTTTTGGTGTTACTGGGGATTGAATCCCAGCAACATTCTACCTCTGAGTTTACACCCTCAGCTCTTTTTACTTTTGTCTTGAAACAAGATCTCACTAAATTGCTGAGGATGTTGCTAAGTTGTTAAGGCTATCCTTGAACCTGCAGTCCTCCTGTCTCAGCTTTCCAAGTACTGGCATTACGGGCATGTGCCACCATGCCCGGCCCTTCTTTTTCTTAAATTTTTTTTTGTTGTTGTTTTCCGGTGTTGGTATAGGGATTGAACCTAGGCCTTTCCACAAGCTAGGCATGTACTTTACAACTGTACTACACCCCAGCTCCTTTTTAAGTTTTCTTTTGAAATAGCGTCTTGATAAATTCTCTAGGCTGGCCCGGAATTTGCAATCCTCCTGCCTCAGCCTTCCAAGTAGCTGGCATTACAGGTATGTGCCACCAAGCCTGACAAGACTTTTGCTTTATTCTACTGTTGACTAGTAGCATTTTCTTTGTCTTTTACTTACACTGGCCATGTGTCAACATAAAAATGGTGACAACAGAACATCCTTGTCTTGGTTCTGATCTTATTTCATCATTAAATATGGTATCTATAGTTTTTGTGTGTTGATAACCTTCATCAGATTCGAGTAAACATCCTTCTGTTCCTAGTGTCTTGAAAATTTTAATTATGAATCAGTAATGAATTTTGTCAAATGAATATTCTTTATCTGTTGAGGTGATCCTTTATTTTCTCCCACTGTTTTGTTTATGTGGTGGATTAAATTGTCTTTTTCTTAACCAATCTGTTGTCTTACAGTTCTGCAGATTAGAAGTCTGAAATTAGGGTATTGTCAGTGCCATGCTCCCTCTGAAGTTACGAAAGAAGGGTTGCTCGAGGCCTCTTTCCTAGCTGCTGGTAGTTGTGGTGGTCCTTGGCTGTGGCAGTGTGACTCTACCTCTCACAGCAATGCTCCCTGGGTGCATGTTCCCTTTTCATGTGGACACCAATCGTGTTAGATGAGGACCCACTTAGTAACCTTATCGCAACTTGATTACTTCAGTAAAAACCTGACCCAAATAAGGTCACATTCTGAAGTGACTCACTTATATTGGGGGGTGGGGGGAGAAGTGATTGAGCAATTCAAGCAATTAACAATTTGATGTCACACATTCTTTTAGTTTCGGCAGACTCATCAGTTAAATACCTTAGTGGGCATGAATTAAAGGGGGAAAATGCTTTATAACTTGCTCATGGTCTACATTGCTTGATAAACATTGATCTTGGTATGTGATATGAACCTTGTATTTTTAGAAAAATGAGCTTTGCTTGGTTCTAATGTGTTAACCTTTTTAAGCAATACTGCTAAATAATTAATTTTTAAAAAGATATCACAGCCTGGCATAATGGCGCACACCTATAATCCCAGTACTTGGGAGGCTGAGTCAGAGGCATCACAGGTTTGAGGTTAGTCTCAGCAACTTAGTGAGACCCTGTTTCAGCATAAAAAGAACTGAAGTATAGCATGAAGGTAGAATGCCCCTGGGTTCAGTTCCCAGCACCAATACTACTACTACTGCTGCTGCTGCTACTACTACTACTACTACTACTAATAATAATAATAATAAAAATTAAATAAAAAGACATCACAGCGGAAATAAGAAAATATTTCAACAGAATAATAATAGAAATATGATACATCAAAATGTGAGTAAGATGCAACGAAAACAGCTCTTAGAAATTTATGGCTTTCTCTTTTTTTTTTTAGGTTAGATTTTTTTTAGATTAGAGTTTTTAGATTAGATTTTTTTTTTTTTTTTTTAGATTAGACTTGTCTTTTGGGAGTAAATCAGTGAATACACATTTGAGGAAGAATACAGCCATCTTGAGAGTGAACTTTTGGGTAACGCAAGGGAATATATGGACCGTATCTGTAGGGAGAGACAGCTGGAAACTTAGAACATTTTATGTGTATATTACAAAAGGGAAGAGATTGAAAACTAATGATCAAACTTGAACCTCCAAGTTGGATGGTAAATTAAATCCATTCAAAAAAGTAAGAGAAAAGAAATAATATTAGAGAAACCAATGAAACTAGAGAGCAGATGTAAAGCAGAAATATCAGAAACCAATGAAACTAGAGAGCAGATATAAAGCAGAAATATCAGCCAAGATAAAAGTTCATTCTTTAGTAAATAAATAGAATTGATAGAACTCTAGCAAAACTTACACAAAAAAAGAGAACACATATACATATAAAGGCACACACACACACACACACACACCTTTTTTGTAGCAGCTTTATTGAGATAAAAGCACATTCATGCAACTTACCCATAAAAATGTACAATTAAGTGGTTTTTATCATGTTCATAGTTTTATAATCACCACCACAATCAGTATTAGAACATTTTCATGATCCTATAAAAAATTCTACATCCTTTAGGAGCCAATCTTCATTCTCCATTTCTTCCTAAACCCTTTAATCCTGGCAGCCACTAATCTGCTTCCAATCTCTATAGATTTTTCTATTTTAGACATAGAAATGGAATCATTAATAACGTAGCCTTTATGACTGGCTTCTTTGCCTCAGTGTATTTTCAAGGTTCATTCATGTATTAGCATATATCAGTACTTTCTTTCTGTGGCTGCATAATATTCCATTGTATGGATATACCACATTTTATTTGTTCATTCATTGGTTTATGGACATTTGGGCATTCAATTTGTGAGCAATTAGGAATAATGCTGCTAGTGGATAATTTTTTTTTTTTTTTTGCGGTATTGGGGATTGAACTCAGGGGCATTCTACCTCCGAGCTATACCCCCAGCCCTATTTTTTTTATTCCTTATTTTGAAACAGGGTCTCACTAAGTTGCGGAGTGCCTCACTAGGTAGCTGAGGCTGGCCGCGAACCTGGATCCTCTGGTCTCAGCCTCCCAAATGCTGGTATTACAAGCATGCGCCACCCCGCCTGGCTTGTGTATAACTTTTTGCATACTTTTTTTTTTAAGTTTCTTTTGAGTGTATTCCTAGAAATAGAATTTGTGAGTTCTATTAATGTTTATTATTATAAACATTATTAATATTTTAAATATTTTGTTAATTTTCTTTAGTCCTGATTGCAAATGTAATCTTTTCGTACATGTTCCTTAATTTTTCCTCATCTGTCTACCTCTTTTTCATTCCCCTACTGTTTTTTTCTTATATTTTAATTTTTTCTCATTTTCTTCATGTTTTTTTTTTTTGTGCTCCTGTATCTGTATCTGGCTCTGTAAATCCCATATTAAGAATGAAAATTAGTCCTTTTCTGTTTCATCCTAGTAATTGATTTTCTAATATGTACTCTTTCTGTTACCACTTTTGTATTATGTAAATCCAGTAAATATGTAAATAATTAGGTCAATAATTCGGTGACTTCTCTTTTAATTATAAAACTCTGTTTCTCTTTTTTAAAGGTTCAAAATGGATAGTATAGAAGAACCTCAAAAAAAAGTCTTCAAGGCCCGAAAAACAATGAGAGTGAGTGATCGCCAACAACTTGAGGCAGTTTACAAAGTCAAAGAAGAACTGTTGAAAACTGATGTCAAGCTTTTAAATGGCAACCATGAGAATGGAGATTTGGACCCAACCTCACCTTTAGAAAATACAGAGTATATTAAAGATAAGGAAGAGGTGAATGGCATTGAGGAGATTGGTTTTGATCCTGAAGAAAGTAAAAAAGGATGGAAAGAAGCACCTTGTATTCTTAATGTTAATGTAAACAATAAGCAGGATGATGATTTAAATTGTGAACCTTTTTCTCCTAATAGTATAACTTCTGAACCAGCCTCTAAACTGACCACTGAACCAGCTTCTGGTGATCCAGCCTCTAGTGATCTGGCCACTGAAGCTTCAGACTCTGGGGAACTGGCAGCTGGTGACTCTGCTTCTGGTGACCCCACCTGTAGTGACCCCACTTCTGATGACCCCGCCTCTGTTGACTCCGCCCCTGTCGACCCCACTTCTGATGATCCCTCCTCTGGTGACCCTGCTTCTGAAGAACCCACTTCTGTTGATCTTAGCTCTGGTGAACCGGTGTCTGTTGAACTGATTTCTAGTGAGCCAGTTCCTGGTGAAATGGCCTCTGGTGAACCAGCGTCTAGTGACTGTGCCTCTGATAATCCAGCCTCTGTTGACTCGGCTCCTGATGATCCACCCTCGGACGATCCTGCTTGTGCTAAACTGGCCTCTGGTGAGCCAGCCTCTGGTGGACTGGTCTCTGGTGACCCAGCCTCTGGTGGACTGGTCTCTGGTGATCCGGCCTCTGGTGATCTGGCTTCTGGTGATCTGCCCTCTGGTGGACTGGCCTCTGGTGATCTGGCCTCTGGTGATCTGGCCTCTGGTGATCTGGCTTCTGGTGATGTGGCCTCTGGTGATGTGGCCTCTGGTGATCTGGCCTCTGATGATGTGGCCTCTGGTGGACTAGCCACTGATGGCCTGGCTTCTGAATCATCCATTGATCCCACCTTCGAACCAAGTTCTATCCCAGTTTGTGAACCAGTTCCTAAAACTGACAGTACAGAGCAAACTAGCAATAAAGATAATGATTGTCTTGAAAAGAATGAGGATGAAGAAAAGTTAGACCAAATTCAGAGTAAGGACTCATTTGATGAGGAAAATAAAGCTGATAGTAATGTTGATGGCAGTGAAGAAACTCCAGAAACAGGTAATGCAATTGTTTGTTCGGATCCACTTCCTGAAAGTGCTAGGCAGGCAGAGGAAGATGCTGTGGCTGCAGAGCTTGCTCTTGGAGAAGAGGCCATCTCTAGCAGCATGGAGATTGACCAAGGTGGAAAGAAGGAAGATGAACATACCGCAGACCTTGTGGAGACCGCTAGTGAGGATGTCACAAAAGATGACAGGAACGAGAACGTCTTAGAAAGTACCGATTCTATGGAGACAGACGAAATCATTCCTATTTTGGAAAAACTTGCCCCTGCTGAGGATGAACTTACTTGCTTTTCTAAAACTTCTCTCCTTCCAATTGATGAGACAAACCCAGACTTGGAAGAGAAAATGGAAAGCTCTTTTGGATCACCATCTAAGCAGGAAAGTAGTGAGAGTTTACCAAAAGAAGCTTTTTTGGTACTCTCTGATGAAGAGGATATTTCATGTGAAAAAGATGGGTCTGAAGTTGTATCACAAAATGAGACATGCTCTCCAGGTAAGCAGATTATTTAATTTAATGAATGTTTATTTGCTGTAATGTTTAATGAAAGGTGTCACAAAACATTCTAATAAAGTTTTAGGGTTTTTTTTGTTTTGGTTTTTGTTTTAGCTGGAGAGAAAGTTGAGAATGGTGGTAACTATATAGGAGAATCTTTTTATTATTTTTAATTTTTTATGGTACTGGGGATGGAACCTGGGGGCATTCTACCTCCGAGCTATACCTCCAGCCCTATTTTTTATTCTTTATTTTGAAACAGGGTCTCACTAAGTTGCGAGGGCCTCACTAAGCAGCTGAGGCTGGCCGTGAACCCGGATCCTCCAGTCTCAGCCTCCCAAATGCTGGGATTACAAGCGTGCGCCACCACGCCCAGCCCGGAGAATCTCTTAAGTTAACAGATTCTTACCTCATAGAATTCAGAATTACAAAATTCCCTTTCTGTGAGAGGCATTGTCCTAAGTGCTAAGAAGGGAGATAATTAGAAAATATAGTACTTGTACATAAAGGACTTCTTGTAGACTAGGAACAGAGATAAGACAGGTCAATATAACACTGTGATAACAATTTAAATTAGTATATAATTGGTCAAAGTTCTAGCAGTTATTCTTTCTTGCTATCAGTTAAAAGATTAACAAGTTATATAGCATCTAAAAGCCTATTTCTTTATTTTCTTCAGGTGTAACATATGTTTTAATCATTACAAAAAATACAAATAATAATTTTAATGTTTTAATCATTACAAAAAATAAAAATAGAATTTTTATAATTCTAATTTTAAGTTTTATACTTAGTACTGTGGATTGAACCTATCCAGCCCCCTCTCCTCCTTTTTTGTGGTACTGGGGATTGAAGCCAGGGACGTTCTACCTCTGAGCTCCACTCCCAGCCCTATTTTTTATTCTTTATTTTGAAACAGGTTCTCACTAAGTAGTGGAAGGTCCCACTAAGTACCTAAGGCTGGCTGAGAATCTGTGATCCTCTTATCTCAGCCCAAGTACAAAGGTGCTCCACCACACCCAGCTGCCCCTTTTGTTTTTTATTTTGAACAGGGTTTCCCTAAGTTGCCCGGGCTGGCCTTGAACTTGCTGTCCTCCTGTCTCAGCCTCCCAAGTACCATGCCCAGCTTTTTAAATATCTTTTTTCTTTTTTTGTCCCTGGAAGCCAGAAACCTTGAAGCCTGATTAACCATTTCCTAGAGACATTTTATCTGTTTCCTCAGCCCTCTTGAGTCTCCCTATTCTCCCCTCTTCCCTTCATCTTCTGATTGATCTCCACCTCTTTCATGAGATCTCTGTTGCTTTTAAGTTAATTCCAAACTCCTTATCAAAAGTTATATAAACTTCATGCTTTGGTCAATACCTGCCTCTCCCATCTATGACATTCTCTTAGACTTAGAGATCTAAGAGAGGGAGGGCCCTTGCTAGCATAAAATACAACACATCAACTAGAAAATTGCTTTGTTTAAAGTAAAAACAAGGAGGCATGCCTAGCAGGCAAAACAGGAAAAAATGGTCCCAATATGTCACACTGGCTTTAGGGGTAGAAGTTTTGTTTGTTTTTTAATTTAAAAGATGACTTTCCATTTCCAAGGAATGTTCATTAAAATGTTCATTAAACCTATAGAGAGAAACAGGTCAGGCCCTTTTTCAGTCTAGAGCTAGGAAGATAAAATTTAGTACTTGTGCTCAGCATGAGGATAAGAATTAAGTCACAGACCATTAAACACAAGGTTGTGAATACAGTGATAATGGTGAATTGCTGGAGCGGAAGGTAACTTTATGAGAACACAAGATGTATTCAGGGAAGCCTTGGCCCTCAGTGTATGTCTCAGGAGGTTTCAGTGATTTCTGTTCCTTGCAGTGGCAGTGCCATCTTACTTACTCAGGCCAGAAAATTTGGAAACTTCTTTTTTTTTTTCTCTCTCTCTCTCATCACATCTCCAATCCATTATGAAATCCTGTTGTCACTACCTTCAGAATAGATCTAGACTTAAGCTCATAACTTCTGTTACCCCTGCTCTAAGCCACCATTGTTAGGCCAGAATGGCGCCTGGTGCACACCAAGTGCTCACTAAATGTTTGTAGAGTACATGAGTAGTTGGTAATGTAAGAGTCTATCACAGAGGACCTCGGTTAGAAGGCTAGAGCGTTAAGCTGGCAGCAGGGAGCTATTGAAGTATTTGAAGCAGAGGAGACTAATACAATAAATTTATATTTTGGGAAGGTAATAGGGAACAGTATTTAGGGCAAGCTTCACTTATTCATTCAATAGGTATTTATATAGAATGTGGCATTGGGGCAAGTCCTTAGGAAGCATTATGGTAATCTGTCAGAATCTTGATATTGGAGGCCATCCTATATAGGGCTATTCAGTGCAGAGAGATGAATATTAAGCCATCTATGTTGCATACTTTGACAATGCAATGTTAGGTTTATTTTTTGTTCCTTGCCTTTAGAGTTTAATGGTATGCTTTTAGTAGGGTATGCTTAATGACAGATTTTGTTTCTTAACTAATTAGTAACTGAACATATACTTTGTGTGTCCTGCCAACAACACCTCCACCCCCCAGTGAAAGTAATTTTGTCTCTCTTGAGTTTAAGTATGATTTCTAGGTTTTTTTTTTTTTTTTTTTTTTGTGGTACTGGGGATTGAACCCAGGGGGCATTCTACCTCCGAGCTATACCCCCAGCCCTATTTTTTATTCTTTATTTTGAAACCGGGTCTCACTAAGTTGCAGAGGGCCACACTAAGCAGCTGAGGCTGGCCCCAAACCCGGATCCTCCGGTCTCAGCCTCCCAAATGCCGGGTTTCCACGCCCGGTTTCTAGGTTGATTCTTAAACTGTGCTGTTCTCTTTGTATGGCAGCAGAATCTGTTACATGTCCATTATATGGCTCTACATCTGCTGAGGTGTTACTTTTCATCAATTTCTGCATTCTTGATTGAAACCCAGGAGTATTCTACCTCTGAATTACACCCTTAGACCCCTTTCCCCCTCTTTTTTTTTTTTTTTTTTTTTAAATCAGGGTCTCACTAAGTTACCACACACTGGCCTCAAACTTGCTATCCTGTCTCAGCCTCTCAAGTACTGGGATTACAGGTGCTTACTATCTGGCTTTGATTAATCTTAATGTCATCAGAATATAGCATTATAAACTAAAGCACTAAAGTCTGGCTTCAAGTCTCTCTCTTGCTACTAATATTTATGTGGTGTACTAATAGGAAAACACCATAAACCTGTCAGCAGTTATATATGTGTAGCATAAAAAATAATGAAAGGTTATCAGAAAGCAAATATAAATTATTTTAATTTTATGAAAGAAGAAAGAACTAATCAATTAGTATTTAATTAATTAACTTATTTATTTTTGTAGTACCAGGGATTGAACCCAGGGGCTTCTACCTCCAAGTTGCATCCCCAGCCCTATTTTTTATTCTTTATTTTGAAACAGGGTCTCACTAAGTTGCAGAGGGCCTCACTAAGTAGCTGACACTGGCCTTGTACCTGAGATCCTCCTGTCTCAGCCTCCCAAGTACTGGGATTATAGGCATGTGCCACCATGTCTGGCTTTACTATTTATTTTAAAAGGTCTGAAGACCACTATACTTTAAAAGGTCTGAAGACACTACTGAATTATTGCATAAAACTAATATAAATAATTGATACTAAATCATTAAAATTATAATCTGTTTAAGGCCAGCAAAATAGATTTCTTACTCTGGGACTGTTTATACAACACTAGAGGGAAGTGCATTTTATTACTGGTTTTACTTCTCACATGTTCTCTAGAACTCTGGCTACTATTCTATTGCTTCTAGCTCAGAGCTGTTCTTCAACATATTTACAGAGTTGCCAGTGTTTCTTCTGTTTACTCTTCAAGGTAATTAGATTTTGATTTCTGCCCTGTTAGACCCCTCCTTTTGTTCTCAGTGAAGTGACATTATTGATGCTCATATTGTTAAATCTAGGGACATCTTTTCTTTCTTGTAACCTATTTTTTCTTGGAGGCCTTTTAGTAATGTTCCCTCCCTTAGATTCTTCTTTATCTTTTGGGGTACTGCACTCATTTTCCTCTCTTTATTGTTTCTTTTATTCTATTTCTTATGGAGAAATAGGAAGATTGGCATGTCTCTAATTTCTTTTTAAAATTGTATGTAAGTATGTGTGTATTTTTGTAGTACTAGGAAATGAATCCAGAGGCATTCTACCTTCGAGTTACAGCTCAGCCCAATTTTATTTCTTATTTGGAAACAGGGTCTCGCTAGATTGATGTAAAGTCTCACTACTTGCTGAGGCTGTCCTCACCATGCCCGGCTTTTTTTTTTTTTTTTAAACATTACTATTTCTTAATAATATTTTCAAGGAGAAAAATCCATTTTAGAGTAAATCAAATTTTACACTAAACTCTGGCATAGTTATCTTCTAAGTTTCCTGTCAGATTTTAAAATGATTTCTTCCTTTTCCCTTTTCACTGGATCTTTAAGATAAATACAGTGAGTATAAAATAATGCTAATGAAGCCAGGCATGGTGGCACACACCTATAATCTCAGTATTGGGAGGCTGAGATAGGAGGATCCTAGGTCCAAGGCCATTCTCAGCAACTTAGCAAGATCCTGTTTAAAATAAAAAACAGAATAGGGCTGGGGGTGTAACTCAGAGGTAGGACACTCCTGAGTTCTATCCCCAGGATCACACACACACATCACACACATGCAAATAATAATAATGCTTATGAAGATAATTGCATGATTGTAGAATTCAGAGTTTTCCTTCTATTTTTGTTTTAGGTTAGTGATATAATTGACATGATTTAGTCAATTAAACTTTACTGATAATTTGTTATCAATGTTTGTTGTATTCAGCTAAGTGTGTGTGTGTGTGTGTGTGTGTGTAGGTACTACTGGGGCTATACTCCCAGCCCTATTTTACTTTTTATTTTGAAACAGGATCTCATTACATTGCTGAGGGCCTTGCTAAGTTTCTGAGGCTAGCCTTGAACCTGGGATCCTCCTGTCTCAGTCTCCCAAATAGTAGGATTATAGGAATCCACCACTATACCCATATGGCTTCACCCTTTTCTTAAGAATCTGTTAATACATTTATCTTATTCCAAGTTCTTCCTGTGACATTGTAGCATAAGTATTGGTCCTATTAATCTATTCTAAAATTCCAGTGAATGTTTTAAGTGTTGGGAATCTAGTCTTCTGGGCATATCTAGAAAGTGAAAATTTAGTAAAATGAAACAATCTCAAGCTGACACTGATGGTCTATGTGAAAGAGAAGAGTGTGCCAACGTGCATATAAGAGGTGGGCATGCCAGGCCCGTCCCTTCTGGGTGCTAGGTGCTCTGGCTTGTATTTAACCTAATTGGAGCCATGGCTAGTTTTGTGCTTTGAGTGATGTGAATGTGCTTTGATGTGAGAATTTACCTTTTATCTGAATTCAATTACTGTCTCTGAAAACTCTCAGGACCAGAAAGCTTAGGGGAAACTGTTTGGTCCTCAGTGTTAAAAAATGAGGAAATTTTAGAAAAACTTACAGACAAAAGTGTTTAAATGAGCAAAACCAAATTTGATCCAAATGAGCCAAGGGTAGTAGAGGGAAAGTTAATTTTCTTTTTTTTTTTTTTTTTTGTGGTACTAGGGATTGAACTCAGGGACGTTCTACCTCCGAGCTACATCCCCAGCCCTATTTTTTATTCTATATTTTGAAACCAAGTCTCGCTAAGTTGCGGAGTGCCTCACTAGGTAGCTGAGGCTGGCCGCGAACCCGGATCCTCCGGTCTCAGCCTCCCGAATGCTGGGATTACAAGCGTGCGCCACCACGCCCGGCTCGAAAGTTAATTTTCTAATACTCATTAAAGTTAAAAAATAGTTGTAGTAATATTTAAGGACAGTATTACCTTTTTGTATCTTAATGTGTAAAAATATTTAGACTTATTTAAAAAATTTTGATGAGCCTTAATAAGTTCATCAGCGATCCTGTTTTCACCGAAAAGCTCTTATGAAATGTTTTATCTTGAGCCAAGGATGGTGGCATAGGCCTGTAATTCCAGTACTTGGAAGTCTAAGGCAGGGGGATCACAAGTTTAAGACTCATCTGGGCAATTTAGTGAGACCTTGCTCCAAAGTAAAAAAAAAATAAAAAGAGCTAGGAAGGTAGTTTAGTGGTAGAGGACCCTTGGGTCAATCCCTAGTACTACTACCACCACCGCCCCCCCCCAAAACAAAACGAAACAAAACAAAAAAAACCCTTGATGTCTACCATTATGGCTGCTGTGATTAAAATATTGTTTGGGAACAAATGTCATGTAAATCTTTATATAGTACTTTGTGCCCTGTTATTGCTTAATGTTAGTTGTTGGTTATGCTAAAACATACTCCTGTGCTTCATTGAACCCACCAGGGAGCCAGTTGCAGTGCTATCGGGGAAAATAGAAGTCAAAACGTATTAATAGTTGAGACGTTGATTGATTTATCAAAGGCCATTTCTGTTACCTTGATTTGATTTGTTGATTTGTTGTATAGATATTTTTAGCTATATATATATTATATATTATATATATATATATATGATTTGTGTGTGTGTGTGTGTGTGTGTGTGTTACTGGGGATTGAACTCAGGGGCATTCTACCTCTGAGCTATACCCCCAGCCCTATTTTTTATTCTTTATTTGGAAACAGGGTCTCACTAAGTTGCGGAGTGCCACACTAGGTAGCTGAGGCTGGTGGTAAACCCGGATTCTCTGGTCTCAGCCTCCCAAATGCTGGGATTACAAGGGTGCGCCACCACGCCCGGCTCTATTTTTAGCAATATTTTTTATAGCAGTCTTTCTCATATTTTTTATTCCTCGTGAAAATTCATACTTTGGATCTGTGGTTTTTTAAAAGGTTAGTTCAATACCTGAATAGTTATAAAAACTTTAAATTAATGAGCTGCTATGAATTCCAGTAGAAATGATTTTTCTATTCTGATTCTAGCAGAAGTAGAAAGGAATGAAAAGGACAGCAAACCTGAAGAAGAGCAAGTGATTGATGAAGAAGATGGAAGACCTTCTGAGAAAAGTATGCACATACACAGACACTGGAACTAGCTTAAAAATAGTAATTCACGACTTGTACTGGTTCTAAAGGGCACAGAATATTCTTTTCTCCCCATGAGATGACTGTAAAGTTTTGTGATTTAAGACACGGTTAACTCATTTATTGATGACTAACACAGGGATTTTGATGTTTACTTACATTTTTTATTGTTTCACAAAAACTGACTCAGCTGTACAATTTGTGTGTTTTGAGAGAAGTTGTTTTAGATTTAAGTTTAGAGGATGAAACTATTAAGAATTTTTTTCTGGGCTGATAAAGGTAAATGAAAGGATACGTTTCCGTCTAAAGCATCTTAAGATTTATAGGAAGGGAAATGATGAGCATTCTTAGATTTATATAGAAATCGTTGGAGTAGATGTCAGGAAACCTTTGTTGTGTAAGTTTCCCTGTCATGTTGCTCTCCATGTATGACCATTGTTAAGTTATAAGTTGTAGAGCAGACAGGATTAAAAAAAATGGCCAGGATATGAGCGAGATGGAGAGTGATTGGTATAGTCATAGAAGGGCATTTGCCTTTAAAAAGTATGGGGATTTTAGATTTTTCACTAAGTTGAAAAAGAAATGTCTAAGACAGGAAATTCTTATGATCTCGTGAATGTTAACAAGTGAAGAGTTTCTAAGTGAAGAGTTTTGAATGTCTGTTCTTTACCAAATATACTTAACAATGACACTAATTTTATTATTTTATGTATTTTAAATTCACTAGACTATCTTAATGATAACTAATTAGGATTTTTTCCTATTCTTAATGAGAAGACTACAATAGTTCAAGCTATGCATAGTTGAAAGAAATCTGACATGAGTATGAATGTTATTTTTGTCAGTGGACTGATGTACACTGAAATTTAGCAAAGGAAAAACATGAAATGACTTCTACCTTCTGTATGAGACAGTTGTTATATAATTTTCCAGCCTTCTATGAAAATTTAAGGAAAGAAATCTTCTATATTTACAGTGTATATTGCTTAGCCATTAGAAGGTTCTTACTTAGCATAGTGAAGATCATTTTAAGTTTAGAGCTATCTACAGACTTTTCTCATCTCAAAAACAATAAAACAATTGGTTGAAACTGCTGTTGTACTAAATAGAAATAATATTTTGATGAGAATGGAGAATAAGCACTAAGGCCTATAATGAAAAAGATTGATTATGGTTTTTGTCCTCAGATGAGTTTTCCAGAAGAAAACGCTCTAAATCGGAGGACATGGACAATGTGCACTCGAAACGTCGTCGATATATTGAAGAAGAGTATGAAGCAGAATTTCAAGTGAAAATTACAGCTAAAAGAGACATTAACCAAAAGCTTCAAAAGGTGTTGTAAATTATAAGTTAAAAGCTGTACTGAATATAAAGTACTGTTGTCTTAATTCTTTTAGGTTTTTTACATTATATTATGTGTTGTACTGACATTCATTTCATCATAGAAAGAAAGAACCTGAAGTGGTTGAGCTTATAAGTCTATGACCTACCCTGATAATTTAATTTTAAAATTTCTTCTGTTTGACTTTATGACTTTTTTATTTTGCGATACTGGGGGTTGAACTCCGGGGCATTGTACCTCCGAGCTATACCCCCAGCCCTATTTTTTATTCTTTATTTTGAAACCGAGTATCACTAAGTTGTGGTGTGCCTCACTAGGTAGCTGAGGCTGGCCGTGAACCCGGATCCTCCGGTCTCAGCCTCCCGAATGCTGGGATTACAAGCGTGCGCCACCACGCCCGGCTGACTTTTTTTTTTTTAAAGAGATGATAGTATCAAAATGAAGGGGGAAGATATGAGATTTCTTTATTTGCTTTTGTAACAAAGCTGAATACATTTTAAGCTTTTTTCCCCCTTCTAACCATATTGAAATTTATCTTACAGAGAAAAGGCAACACTAGTCTTTTATATATTGCTGTTGAATCTTTATAATGTGTTTGTTGCGTGGTTGTACGTCTGTCCCTTCTGAAATCTTTGTTAACGACTTTAGGGTTAGTTTAAGAATGGTAGGGGCAAGGCTTTAGATGGGCTAAGGGGGGGATGTATGTAAGGAACTGGGAACCTCCCCCATATCTGTGACACCAAATACAGAAATAACAAAAGGATTCAGCATTTCATATACTTTTCAAAGTGTGTTCATACACCTTTGTAACAAGTGCCTTTTGTACAAAGGATATGAAACTCAGGTGATACTAGTTTTTCAGGTCTTATATGTTTAATGGTAAAATTATTAATCAAGTTTATTCCAGTAAGTAAGATAACAGTACAAATATCAACACTCTCTAGAAAAAGACAATAAGAAAGTAGTGTTTTCTCCCCACTTTCTTTTTCTTTGGCACATGTAGAAAATAATGCTTATAAGTGGGGTATGGTGGCACATGTCTGTAATCCCAGTACTTGGGAGGCTGAGATAGGAGGATTGCAGGTTCAAGACCAGCATCAGCAACTTAGCAGACTCTCAGAGACTTGGGAAAACCTGTTTCAAAACAAAACATAAAAACAGGGTTGAGAGTGTACAGAAGTATAGCTCAGAAGTAGAATGCCTCAGGGTACAATCCTCAGTAGCCCCCCTCCCACACACACACAAAAGGAAAGAAAATACCGCTTACTTAGTTCTTATTAGAGCAGTTAGAATTACAAATATGTAAAAGAATTTAGAAAACTTTTATGTGTACTGAAAGTTTACTTCTCTAGAACAGTGTTAACTCAGGGATAGTTGATGGTATGTGCCAGTGTCCTGTTTGTCCATATGAGATAATATGGGTGTTTTGAATAGGCATTTAGAAATATTTTATAGATTATGATATTGCAGTGATGTGTATCTCACAAAATATAAAGCTATCACAGATTAGATATTTTTAAAAACTGGTCCTGTTCTGTGGGTAGTTTGAGCATGATGAGAGGATATGAGAAGAAAATAATAAACCTTTAAATGATTTTCAAGATTTTACTCTTGAAATTTTCTATTTTTAGTATATACCACTCCCTCGGGATAGACGGTGTATATATGGAAGTAGAGAATTTCAGTAAATGGTATTGATTGATGGATTTTACGCATTCAGTTGGCATGTTTTATTAAATTGGTTAATTGGGCTCTCTGAATTGTCTTTGTATAACAAAGGAATATGTTTCTTTAGGTTATACAGTGGTTGCTGGAAGAAAAATTATGTGCATTACAGTGTGCTGTATTTGATAAGACTCTGGCAGAACTGAAGACACGAGTGGAAAAGATTGAATGTAACAAAAGGCATAAAACAGTTATTACTGAGCTACAGGTCTGTATGCTGACTTTAATTGTATAGGCCATGTATGATTATTTTTATAACTTATTTTCTGGGATATATATTTGAAGTTGAATATATATTCATTTAAATGCTAAATGTAAGAAATAAAAGAAGTCTGTGTTTGTTTCATCAACTGAGTGGCCTTATCAACAGAAATATATCAGAGTCATGAAGGGTAGAAATTAAACATTAAGGTGTTATTAGGACTGGTTCTTCCTGAGGGCTGCTATTGCAAGGAGAAATCTGTTCCATGCCTTTTTGCTAACTTCTCTTGGTTTGCTGACAATCTTTGATGTTCTTTTCCTTGTAGAAGTATCACCCTGATCTGGCTTTATTTTTACATGTCATTGTCTTTGTATGTGTTTCTAAATTTGTGTCAAAATTTCCCCTTTTTTTTAAAGATACCAGGCTAATCAGATTAGGAACCCACCTACCTCTAGTATGACTTAATGTTAATAATTTTGTCTATAGTGACCCTGAGGTACTGGAGGCTTAGACTTCAGTATATGAACTTTTGGGGGACATAGTTTAACCCATAACAGAGCCTCAGACATTATCTAACTTGTTACTTTTTAATTTATTTATTTATTTTAAATCGCTAAAAAAATGCTGGCAGCTAGCATGCCATAATAAATACTAAATATTTGTGAGGGATTCTTTATGTATTAATCTACTTCCATGAATCTTATGTTTTAAAGATACTAGTTTAATAACTCATTTATTAATAATTACTATGTTTGGCTTCTAGCCAGCTAAAATGATCATGTAATGAAATGCTAAGGTAGTTTGTATCATTCCAAAGATTAGAAATTGGAAATTTTAATCAGGACTTTCATTCTGTCATAAGTAAGTATGTAGTTCCTGTTAGCCTGCTTTAAAAATGAACATAGTCAATCAGGTGTAGTGACGCACACTTGTAATCCCAGTACGTGGAAGGCTGAGAAGGAGGATCGCATATTTGCTGCCAGCCTCAGCTACTTAGTGAGACCCTATTTCCAAATAAAGAATAAAAAATAGGGCTGGGGATGTAGCTTGGAGGTAGAATGCCCCTGGGTTCAATCCCTTGTACTGAAAAAAAAAAAAAAATTGTACATTAGTCTAAAGAATTTTGAATTGTAAGCCATAGGGCCTTATTTTACGAATGAAGGAGAAACGATACTGAAAATTATATCCGTTTTTTACAGTTTTAGGTTTACAATAAAAATCTAATTGTAGCCAAATATGAATAGAATGTAGATGTGTTATAACTTTCAGGTTAAAAGTTATTTACTTGGTCTCATACTGTTAGCTTTGTTAGATGTGAAACGAATAGTAATAAAGTGATTGTAATTTTAGAAGGGATCATTTAGAAGAATACTAGCTCTGATTCTGAACGTTAGGATGGTCTTTCTATAAGGAAAGGGTTATCTTATTATTAAACTCTATCTTATTATTAAACCACACCCTCTGGATTCAATCCCTACACACAAAAAGTTCTCTCTCTTGATTCGTTTTATCAGACTCAGGTGCAGCTGCTTGCCACTAGAAAGCCAATACTTGGGAGATAAGAGTTGATGGGAAAAAAACAGAAAAAACAGTTTCATTCAAGGGTTGGCCCAGAGAAGGTGGAGGGATTTTTTTTTTTTTTCTTCAAAGTGTATTCTAGGCGTGGTGGTGCACACTTTTAATCCCAGTACTTAGGAGGCTGAGACAAGAGGATCGCAGATTCGTGGCCAGCCTCAGTTACTTAGTGAGGCTCTCTGCAACTTAGTGAGACCCTATGTCAAATTTTAAAGAATAAAAAATAGGGCTGGGGATGTAGCTTGGGGGTAGAATGTGCCTGGGGTCAATCCCTAGTACCACCAAAAAAAAGGGGGGGGAGGGAGTCTATCTTAGGGAACTCAGGGCCACACAGGGCTTTTGGAAGGACAAGAGGAGCCAGATGGGCAATGGGCAGGGGAAAACTGTGTGCTTTTAGTCATGCTTCCAGGCTCAGAAGTCATCTCTGTTGCTTGTGATGTTTTCCTCTTTTTTTGCTGGAATATGCTTGGGATAATAATCAACTTTGTCTCCTAGGCTAGTCCCTATAATCTGTTTCTGGGGGAAAAAAATATTTCCTGCAAATTAAACATTATCCCACTGTTAATTAAGAACAAGATTAGCAAGGACATTTTGCTGATGAAAAAAAGTTACTGATGAGTAAGTTTTATGATTCATGTCTTCTTCCTACCTTGCTTAGAAATAGCCGATTTTGTAGGTAATTAAGACGTGTAGGCATCTTTTACTGAAGAACAGGGAGAGATAGGGAAAGGCAATAGTTTTAATCCATTAGTTAGGTCAGAAATGTCATCTACAACCATGCTAGGAGGAGACTAATAAATTACTTACTGTTTGACCTCCAAAATAGTAATTTTTAAAATTAAAACGCAAGTGAAGCTAGAGAGTTTAAGTTTTCTCTTCATTATAGTCTCACTTTCCACTAGATCATCGTTATTGAATTCCTTGATACTTGTCTTTCTCTGTCTGGCTTATTTAACTTAACGCGATATACTTCATTTCTATCTATTTTCCTGATAATGGCTTGATTTCACTTATTGTTATGGCTGAATAATACTCCATTATTAACTCACTCATCTTTATAGCTCAATAATGCTCCAGTATAAATATGTATACCACATATATTTTTATCCATTCATTTCTCGACAAGTACCTAGTCTGATTCCGTATTTTGGCAGTTACGAATAGTGCCCCAGTAAACATGGGTATGCCAGTGGCCTTCACCTCTAGAAGAAAGCTCATAGAGCTCTCTAGACTGCTGTAATCATCAAAGTGTAGGATTCTCTGTAAATATAGGAAATTAGGTTTTTATGACTTCAAATTATTTGTTCTTATGTTAATATTTAGACAGATTAGTTCATAATTATTTAAAGTCATTTTAAGGATTCAAGTAATATTGAATTGCTGTGCAATATGACTTGGCCACATACTTTTGTTAAACAAATCCAGATTTTATCATTAGGCTAATTTTCTGTGCAGTAAGCAGCCAAAAATCATTTTATAAAGTCAAAACAATTTTCAATGCTGGGATACATATCTTAAGCCAGGAGATTATGTGATAAGGAAAAGTATAGAACTAAGAGAGTTTAAGATAATTTTCTGTGTAGTTTAGAGATTGGTTACTTTCTAAATAGTTTAAATTTTATGGATGCCTATATTTTCAGAGATGTCAAATTGTAAGATAAATCCTAACAGTTATTTTCTGTGATTTTCATTTTTATTTTTTAAATTTATTTATGTATTTATTTTTGTGGTACTGGGGATTAAACCTAGAGGCATTCTACCTTTGAGCTACATCCCCATCCCTATTTTATTTCTTATTTTGAAACAAAGTCTCAGTAAATTGCTGGGGGGGGGGGGGGCTCACTATGCTGCTGAGGCTGGCTGCAAACCTGCAGTCCTCCTGTTTCAGCCTCCCAATACTGGGATTACAAGCATGCACCACCTCACCTGCCGATTTTTAATATTTTTAAGGCAGAAGAATGTGTAACTTAAGTTTATTTGTCTTGATGTGTTATCAGATTAGACTGTGGTAACTTCTGTATGTCTTAAAATGCTGTGTCCTGTAGCAGCTATGTAATAAAATTAGAAATTACCTGCAGATAGCCTTTCTTTTCCTCCTAGGTCATGCTTTTCCCCAAAACATACTTCTAGTAACTCCAAAGAAGAAGTAAAGCGAAAATTATTGACTCTGTAGGTCAGATCGATAACTAAAGCAATACATAACAAGACTTATCAACTGTAGCCAAAGCGAAATTCAAAGAGAAATTTTTCATCTTTATTTCACTGTTAAAGTATGAAAGGTAAGCCATCACAGTGGCACATACCTGTTACCCTAGTTCTTGGGAGGCTGAAATGGGAGGATCACAGTTCCAGGTCAGCCTCAGCAATTTAGCCAGACCCTGTTTCAAAATACAAAAAGGCTGGGTATGTAGCTGAGAGGTAGAATGCCTCTGGGTTCAATCCACAGTACCACAAACAGCAATAATTAAAAAAAAAAAAAAAAAGAACAAAAAAATACCTCCAAAACAAAAAATCCCCCCAAAGTAGAATGCCATTGTGTATTCCATTTCCTATGCTAGGATAATATTGCAATATCATGCTAATCTACATAAGGAAAGAGTTAATAAAAATTATTATATAAGAAGGCTAAAGATAGATAAATCATTGATCTAGAAATAATAAATTACACAAGGAATGGAAAAGCAAACAAGATCCAGAGGAGATTTTTTAAGTAAGAGAACATTTTTGTATTGCAGTCTTCATACCAGTGAAGTCCATTTTCATCTTAGAAGGAAATAGAGAATCTAAAACTTTGAGGAACTTTGTTAACACTAGTAAAAAAATCTCTCTCTGAAGTGATTGGGCCCAGAAAGTTTGCCAGAAAATCCTGACAAGTCTTTGAGTAACAGATAATTCATGTCTCTTATAGTAAATCATCCTAGAGTATACAGAAGACGAGGCTTCATTTTATGAGGCAAACCCTACTGTGTAATTTCACATTCCCCAGGAAGAAAGACTGTAGTAGTTTTACCTCCCGACCTAGATGTCTCTCATGAATGTAAGGCGGGGTTTGCACTAACAATTACATTTCACTATACTAATGGAGAAAGGATGAAAAATAGTGTGATTACCTCAGTAAGTGCCAGATAAGGATTTGTTAAAATTCACCAGTCATTCTTGGAAAAAATACAAGGGAAATTCCTTGAACCTCGTAAAGGTACCTCTCAGAAACCTGTCCAAATACTCTATTTAATAATGAATCATTGGAAACTTACATGACATCATTTTCACTTACATTAGAATGAGGGTACTCTTTGGAGCTTTCTTAGCATATCTTTGGGCAGTACAGTGAGACAAGAAAAATAATAAATAATCATTGGTGAAATAGGAATCTGGTAGAATTCCTGACAAACTGTTGAATGAAGAAGGAAATTTAGCAACAACCTAATGTAAGGACTAATATAATAGTTCTCCTCTACATCAATAAACACTGATTAGAAAATAAAATCACAAAAGTATTTAGCATAAGAGTAAGCCTAAAAAGCAATATTAAAAACCCTTATAAAGAAAAAGAACAGTAAAGGAAAACATGAGCCACCAGTGAGTACCAAGTTTTGAGATAGGAACACTTTAGAATTCTCAAAATTTCAACTGGATGATTCTCAGGGAGTTGGAAAAGATATTAACATACTATAAAAGACAATATCCCATGGGTTAGGGCTTAGAAAATACCATTTTAAAAGTAATTTTGAATGAAAATAGTTATCTTACATTTTCTTTTGTTGTGTTTGTCCTCCTCCTTCACCTTTACAGGAGACAGTTTTGAATAATAGATACCATGTCTATTTATTTACGAGGTTTCTTTTTTGTTTAAGTAGTAATGTTTTCTTATTAGGGCAAATATTTTACTTAATTTTTATTTTAGAGTTGTTTCCTAAAAGGTTGCATGGTAAAAGATTGAAAGAAATTACTGCTTTGTCTACTTTGCTGAAGAAGGCCCAGTATGTCTGATTCCCAGCAGTTGATGTGACTTAGATAATGACCATTGCTCTGTTATGTAAGAACTTATATGTTTGTCTAATGAAGAAACCGGGAACACGTGGAATAGGAGTAATAATCGAAGATGATAATGTGCTGGGTGCAGTGACACATGCCCGTGGTCTAGCTACGCACAAGGCTGAGATGGGATGATCACT
Source organism: Graphiurus murinus (assembly GCA_004027655.1). NCBI lineage: Eukaryota > Metazoa > Chordata > Mammalia > Rodentia > Gliridae > Graphiurus > Graphiurus murinus. Next base: position 50,538 of record PVLC010005181.1, read on the forward strand.
TAAATCCAGGAGATTGAGACCATCCTGGGCAACGTAGACCCTGTCTCAAAACAATCAGTCAAAAACAAAACATACAACCCAACATAATAATAGATTATGACTTTGCTAAATGCACAAAAATGAACTGTTAAAGTTTCACAAAAAACTTGCCAAAATAGAGACCCACTTTTAGACATTTTATGTCAAATGTTTTGAATTACTATAATAATAAAAAGACATTATTCAGTTTCCTATGCAATAACAACACAAAGTCTGCCCTTTAATTTCCTTTTTAAAATGTTAACTGCCAGAAGATAGTAAATCAATGTCTACATATTGATGTTTTTCCTCTGCTACTGATTTAATTTTCTAAGTATTCTTTTTAAAGAAGAATTCAGATACTGCAGGTGTATATATTCTGAAAGCAAAGTCTCCTTACCTTCTCCCCCACTTCCTTTCAGTCTTGCTTGCTTATCTAGGGCACTTTTGCCTTTGGTGTGTATCCTTGTAGATCTTTGCCCATGTATATAACATATACAAATTTTAAAAGATGTTTTCGTAAAAATAACATAACAATACACTATATACTATGCAATTTATAGAAAACCCATTCAGAAAATCTGACTAAAGAAAAAATGAAGGCTAATCGGGGTACAGAGAATACTTTCCCATATTTCTGTTTTTGAAAAAGTTACTTGAAATATTTTAAGTCATCAGAAAGGCAAATACACTTTAAGGATATGAAATTATGCTTTATGCCCACGAGTCTTAGTAATTTAATAATTTCTGAGGGGGGAGATACCTTTGAGAGTCTTAGATAATTGATTGCCTAGGCTATATTACTGTTAGGTTTGTGGGAATCTCCTTTATAAATGACAACTTTCTGAAAGATACTTTTGAATGTGAATAGTACTGTTTTCCCACTTTTATGAATACCTTTATATTGGATAAAAGAAGTTCATTGGAAGCACTCTTCCTTAGGCATCATGGACACGGGAGTTTATTTTAATATTCTCAATGTGTTTAATGTAAAATAGCTTCTGCAACAACAAAAACAATTGATTACCACATCTATGCCTTAGTAAAAGACTGAAAGGAAATATTACCAATACCATGTAATGGTGTGATAATTCTCCTCTCTCCCCTCCCCTCCTCTTTGTTCTTTTTCTTCAGCTTTTTACCATCTTCATATTTCTTTTGGATATGTGTTTGGGCAAAATGTGTAATTAGGCAATTTATATAGGCAGTACAAGCAATAATTTCTTTGACATGTTAATACTAAATAAGCTAACATTATTATCAAATTGTTAAACATTACCATAATATAATATGAAATTAAATTGTTTCAAAGAATAATATTTGAGCCCTCTTCTACACTGCTGTCAGACTACCAATTAGTAAAGTCTTTCTGGAAAACATTTAGTCAAAATCCATAAAAATATGTTCTGTCCCAACAATTCTACCTCTGGGAGTATACCCTAAAGAAGTATTCTGAAGGAAAAACAGAATTATAAATTGCAGTATCATTTGACAGTAGCAGGGACATAGAGAAATATACAACCTACCCAGTATATAAATGATTCTTTATACTATACATACATACAAGTGTTTTGGTAAGGGATCTTTTATGACTTACATATTGTGACCACTACATAATTCTTAGTAAGAAAATTAAGTGTAGTTGCAACTGTTTTGACAAATAACACGAACACAAGCTTAGGTATTCCAAAACATAGCTAATATAGTACGTGAGCAAATACCTGTAGTTCCAAGAGGAAACCAGCTAGCCTTCTCATTAGGAATATTTACATCTGGTTGTTTAGTTCAGGGAGTCATTGTAGTTTTCATATAATATTCTGTATTTTCCAAGCATATGTTTTACAATCACTTCCCTCTCTTTCTTTGCTTTCAGTTGTTTTCTGAAGATCCTATTCTCTGTAAGTGTCTTGTTATTTATGCAAGGGTTCTTTTTTAATTCCACTTGATCCTATTTCATCTTTATTTTCTTTCAGGCCAAGATAGCTAGGTTGACCAAACGCTTTGGAGCAGCCAAAGAAGATCTTAAGAAAAGACAAGAAGTAAGAATTTCTATTTTTGTGTAATTGCTGTTTGTCTATAAGTGATAATCCTAGGGAATGCTGAGTTGGAATGAAACTTTTCTTGGATTAGGAATATGAAATATTCTTTCATGCAACATATTACCGTCTGTTATTTCCAGAGCTGTAGCTCTAGAACTAATGAGTCCTTTTCACTATTGTCATATATCAAAATTTATGATAATCAGTTTGATTATACTGCATTCTTGAAGCTTATTTTCTAGCTGTCTTTCAAATCATGGTTTTGAGATTTGTTTCAACCTTGTTTCTTTTTATATTCTTGCCAGTGTCCTAGTCTCTTTATAATTGCTTCCAAAGTGTTTTAGTGTTCTAGTACCTCGAGTATCCCTATTCTCCTCTTCCTTCTCACCCAGGTAGTCAGTCATCTGTTACACTAAGTCATCTGTTACATAAGCAGAGATTGGATTGAGTTGTTTTGTTGCCATAAACACTTTTTTTTTTTTTTTTTGTGGTAGTGGGGATGGAACCCAGGGGCATTCTACCTCTGAGCTACACCCACAGCCCTATTTTTTATTTTTTATATGGAAACAGGGTCTTGCTAAGTTTTAGAGGGCTTCACTAAATAGCTGAGGTGGCCCCGAACCTATGATTCTCCTTACTCAGCCTCCTCCCTCCTCCTCACGGTCAGTTTAGTGATTGACTTTGATGTGATCCTGAAAGGACATCATGCTCATTAGGGTATCCCCCCCCCCCCATCACCTTCCATTAAGTCAAACTCGTTGTTCATCTAAGGATTCTCCTTCATCTGGAGTCCCTCTTATGTCCCATTTTCTCCCTAGCTTCCACATATTAGGGAGAGCATTCGATTTTTTACTTTTTGTGACTGACTAATCTCACTTAACATAATGTTTTCCAGTTCAATCCATTTCCTTGCAAATAACATGATTTTGTTCTTCTTTATGGCTGAGTAAAATTCCATTGTGTACATATCCCATAGTTTTGTAATCCATTCATCGGTTGATGGACATCTTGGCTGGTTCCATAGTTTGGCAGTTGTGAATTGTGCAGCTATAAACATAGATACACATGTGTTGGTCTGATAGTTTGGTTTCCGTTCTTTTGGGTAGATACCCAGAAGAGGTATTGCTGGATCATATGGTAGCATCATTCCCATTCATCTGAGGATCCTCCATGTTGTTTTCCAAAGTGGTTGCACTAATTTGCAATCCCACCAACAGTGTATTAGGGTTCCCACTTCTCCACACCCTCGCCAGCATTTGTTGTTGTTTGTGTTCTTGATGATTGCAATTCTGATTGGAGTTAGGTGAAATCTCAAGGTAGTTTTGATTTGTATCTCTTATTGCTAATGATGTTGAACATTTCCTCATACATTTATTGGCCATTTGTATTTCTTCTTTTGTGAAGTGTCTATTTAGATCCTTTTCCCATTTTTTTTTCTTTTTTCTTTTTTTCGTGGTACTCGGGATTGAACCAAGGGGCATTCTACCTCCGAGTTACACCCCCAGTCCTATTTTTTTATTCTTTATTTTGAAACCGGGTCTCACTAAGTTGAGGAGTGCTTCACTAGGTACCTGAGGCTGGCCACGAACTCGGATCCTCCGGTCTCGGCCTCCCGAATGCTGGGATTACAAGCGTGCGCCACCACGCCCAGCTCTTTTCCCATTTTTTGATTGTTTTTTTTTTAGCTGTGAGTTTCTTGAGTTCTGTATATCCTAGATATTAGTCCTCTATCAGAAGAGTAGCTGGCAAAGATTTTCTCCCACTCTGTGGGCTCTCTGTTGAGGTTCTTGATAGTTTCCTTTGCTGCACAGAAGCTTTTCAGTTTAATGCAATCTCATGTATTGATCTTCCTTTGAGTTGCTTGTGCTTTTGAGGTCTTGTTGAGAAAGTTTTTACCTGTGCCTATGTATTAAAGTGTTGGGCCTATGCCCTCTTCACGTAGCTGCAAGGTCTCTGGCCTGACTTCCAAGTCTCTGATCCACCTGGAATTGACTCTTGTGCAGGGTGAGAAAGTGGGGTTTATTTCCATTTTCCTGCATATGGTTAACTAGTTTTGCCAACACCATTTGTTAAAGAGGCTATCTTTTTTCCAGTGTATGTTTTTGGCTCCTTTGTCAAAAATCAGTTGACTGTGAGCACGTGGGTCTGTTTCTGAATCTTCTCTTCTGCTCCATTGGTCTGTGTGTCTGTTTTTGTGCCAATACCATGCTGTTTTTATTACTGTGGCTTTGTAGTAGTTTGAAGTCAGGTATTGTGATGCCTCCTGCATGGTTCTTGTTGCTAAGGACTACTTTGGCTATCCTGGGCTTTTTATTGTTACAAATGAATTTAAGGACTGATTTTTCTATGTCTGTGAGGAGTGACCTTGGTAATTTCATGGATATTGCATTGAATCTGTAGATTACTTTTGGGAGGATGGCCATTTTGATATTTAGTCTGCCTATCCAAGAGCATGGTAGATTTTTCCATCTTCTAAGGTCTTCATCAATTTTTTTTTTCAGCTTTTTGTAGTTTTCCTTATAGAGGTCTTTTACCTCTTTGGTTAGGTTTATCCCTAAGTATTTTATTTTGGGGGGTGCTATTGTGAGTGGAATTGTTTTTTGGATTTCTTTTTCAGTGGTTTTATGGTTGGCGTACAGGAAAGCTTCTGATTTTTTAAGATTGATTTTGTATCCAGACACTTTGCTGAATTTGTTGATCAGTTCTATAAGTTTTTTGGCTGACTTTGTTGGGTCTTCTAGGTATAATATCATGTCATCTGCAAAGAGGGATAGCTTTAGTTCTTCTTTCCCTATTTTTACCCCTTTGATTTCCTTCTCTTGCCTTATTGCTCTGGCTAGAGTCTCGAGTACTATATTGAGCAGAAGAGGTGATAATGGAGATCCTTGTCTTGTTTCTGTTTTTAGTGGGAACTCTTGCAGTTTTTCTCCATTTAATATGATATTGGCTGTAGGCCTATTGTATACTGCCTCTATGATGTTGAGGTATGTTCCTTCTATTCCGATTCTCTGCAGTGCTTTTAGCATGAACGGGTGTTGGATCTTGTCAAATACTTTTTCAGCATCAATTGAGATGATCATGTGATTTTTGTCTTTGAGTTTGTTTATGTGGTATATTACATGGATTGTTTTTCATATGTTGAACCAGCCTTGCATCCCTGGGAAAACCCAACTTGGTCATGGTGTATAATTTTCTTGATGTGGTTCTGAATGCGCATTGCTAGTATTTTGTTTAGCAGTTTTGCATCTAGGTTCATCAGTGATATAGGCCTATAGTGTTCTTTTCTTGAGCTGTCTTTATTTGGCTTTGGTATTAATGTGATGTTGGCTTTATAGGAAGTGTTTGGGACGGTACCGTTTCTTTCTATTTCACGGAATAGTTTGAGGAGTATTCGGATTAGTTCTTCCATAAATGTTTTATAAAATTCACTTGGGAAACCATCTGGCCCTGGGCTTTTGTTTGATGGTAAACTTTTTATTGCTGTTTCTATTTCCTTGATTTTTATTGGTTGATTTAAGTTTTCGATATCTTCTTAACTCAGTTTAGGAGGGTTGTATGTATCTAAAAAATTGTCAATTTCTTCTAGATTTTCCATTTTGTTGGAGTATAGTTTTTCAAAATAGTTTCTTACTCTCCTCTGTATTTCCATACTGTCAGTGGTAATATCCCCTTTTTCATCTCTTATTTTGATAATTTGTGTTGATTCTCTCTTCCTTTTGGTTAGGTTGGTCAAGGTTTATCTATCTTGTTTATTTTTTTCAAGAAACCCACTTTTGGTTTTGTTGATTTTCTGTATTTTTTTTTTATTCTGTATTTCATTAATTTCTGCTCTGATTTTCATGATTTCCTTTTTTCTACTGGCTTTGGGGTTGGACTGTTCTTGTTTTTCAAGGGCTTTGAGCTGTGTCATTAGGTTATTTATTTGGTGATATTCCATTCTTCTTATGTGGGCACTCAGTGCTATAAATTTTCCTCTTAGTACTGCTTTTATGGTGCCCCAGAGGTTTTGATATGTTGTGTCTCTGTTTTCGTTGGTTTCTAGGAATTTTTTAATTTCCCCCCTTACTTCTTCTATGACCCATTCCTCGTTCAGCAATGTGGTGTTCAGTCTCCATGTGTTTACATGGTTACTCTGGGTCTTCTTAGAGTTGATTTCTAGTTTCACTCCATTTTGGTCTGAAAAGATGCAGGGAATTATGTTACATTTTTTGAATTTGCCAGTGCTCTCTTTGTGGCCCAGAATGTGGTCTATTTTGGAGAAGGTTCCATGCGCTGCTGAAAAAAATGTGAATTCAGCTGTAGTTGGGTGAAATATTCTGTATGTGTCTAACAGGTCCATTTGGTTTATGGTATTATTTAGGTCTGAAGCATCTTTACTGACCTTTTTTTTTTTAGAAGATCGGTCTAGTGATGTGAGAGTAGTATTGAAGTCTCCTAGTATTAGTGTGTTGGGGTCTATGTGTGATTTTATATCGTGCAGAGTTTGTTTTATGAAAGTGGCTGCACCTATATTTGGGGCATAGATGTTGATAATTGTTATTTCCTCTTGCTGTACTGTTCCTTTTACTAGTAAAAGGTGACCTTCTTTGTCTCTTTTCATGAGCTTAGGCTTGAAATCTAATTTATCCAATACCATAGTTGCTACTCCTGCTTATCTTCGAGTTCCATTGGCATGGATTACCTTACTCCAGCCCTTCACCTTCAGTTTGTGGGAATCTTTGTTTGTAAGGTGTGTTTCTTGCAGGCAGCATATAGATGGATTCTGGCTTTTGATCCATTTTGCCACATTGTGTCTTTTTATTGGGGAGTTGAGACCATTTATATTCAGTGTGATTTTTAGAGATGATTTTTAATTCCTAACATTTTGAGTTTTGACTTCTGTTTGCTGTAGTGTTTGTTCTTCTTTGCTAGTTGTTTGCTTCCTGGAAATTATTGTTTCTCTGGTTCTGACGTTTACTTGTTAGTTCTTCTTTGTAGTTAATCTGTTTGAGTATATTCACTAGTGTTGGTTTGGAAGACATGAATGCTTTCAGTTTTTGTTTGTCATGGAAGGTTTTTATATCCCCATCAATTTTGAGAGAGAGTTTTGCTGGGTAGGAGAATCTTGGCTGCGAGTTATTTTCTTTCAGAGTTTGGAATATGTTACTCCAGCCCCTCCTGGCTTTCATGACTTGGTTTGGGAGGTCTGGAGTGATTCTAATTGGTTTGCCTCTAAATGTTACTTGGCCTTTAACTTTTGTTGCCTTTAGGATTCTTTCCTTAGCTTCTACATTAGTCATCTTGATTATTATGTGGCGTGGTGAACCTCTTCTTTGTTCTTGTCTAAAGGGGGTTCTATATGTTTCTTGCACCTGTATGTCAACTTCTCTTTCTATGTTTGGAAAATTCTCTGATATTACTTCTTTGAAAAGGTTGTTTGTTCCATTAGTTTCAACTTCTAATCCCTCTTCGATGCCTATTATTCTTAGGTTAGCTCTTTTAAAATTGGCCCAGATCCCATCGATGTGGGATTCATACTGTCGAATTTTTTTTTTCTAGATTATGTATAATAGATTCATTTTTGGAATGGTCATCTTCTAGGAGTGATATTCTGTTTTCCATGTGGTCTAATCTATTGTTTATAGTTTGTATTGATGCCTTCACTTCTATTATTGCATCTTTCACTTCCTTCACTTCCCTCAAGGCTTCTCTAAGATTACTGCTCAGGGTGTCAGCGTCTTTGTTTATTTGTTCCTTTATTTCTTTCCAGCCCTCTCTGCATTCTTTCTGGAAGTTTTGTAACATTTCTATTATTGAAGATCTGAATTGTTCTTCTGGTAAGCTGTGCCATTCAGTATTGTTGAGTTCTGTTATTGTGGGGTTGTGTTGACTCATTGTTTCTTTGGTATTTCTCCTTCCCATGGTTTCCCTGTTCTTAAATTTATACCTTTGCTGCTCTTGCACGCTTTCTCTGAATTTATAGGTTTCTTATTTTTATTTTCTCTCTGTGAGTGGTATCTTGTACTGAGTTGCCATTAATGTGGTGCTTCTTCTGCCTGCTCTATTGGTGTCTTTGTTGGCTTCAGGTGTTGACTTCTAGGTTCTAGCAAAAGCTAACAAAGCAACCAATCCTCCAAACAAACATACATAAATCAAAGCAATGCAAAGTGAAAACAGAGTAAAAACGAAAGATAACAAAACAAAAAACCCAGAAAACAAGAAACAAAACAAAAATCCCTGCAAGTTTGTGAGAATAGACCTGATTTGGCCTCTGTAGATCTTTTGGGTAGATCCCTGCTGCTGTGGGCGGTAGACAAAATGGCAGCTTTTAATGCCGCGCACACGCCAGCTTCCCCGTTTTCCCTGGTCTGCTCTCTAGATTCCGACCAACTGCCCCTGTTGCTTTACTCACTTTTATGCTGCTTTGCTTCTCCTTCCTTCCGTCAAGAAGCTGCTCCTGCAGCAGTTTTGATTCAAGCTCTGTAGTGCAGTTATCTCTGCTCCGGCCCTGTAGGGAGAGGTGTGCTGGGATGACCCCGCGCGGGCTTAAGCTGGTCGTACCACACATTCCGGTCTCTGTCGAAGGTGCCTCGATATGCCGCCTGGCTAGGATGAGGAGTTCAGGAGTCCCTCACGCCACCTCTGGTCGGTGGGGATGCAGAAGGTCGTTATATGTTCCTTTGTCAGTAGACCCCATGCTGGGGGCCGGCTCAATGGCGGCTGCCACTCAGCGGAGTGACGCCGAGGCCGCCCTTGGAGACAGGCTTCTTTGCTCTCCCTGGTCGGCCTTCTGGATTCTGATCAGCTGTATTTCAGTTTTCGTAGCATATTTCTCCTTTTTGTTGCTTTTTTTCTTCTCAGCAATGTTGAATTTTATCAAAACTTTTTCCTCCATCTATTGAGATAAGCATTGATTTTTATCCTGGATTCTCTTTATGTTCTGTATTTATAGATTTGTGTATGTTGAACCATTCTTGCTTCCTAGAACAAATCAGCTTGATTGTGGATCGTGGTATATGATCTTATAAGTATGTTGTTGAATTTATTTTGTAATTATTTTATTGAGCCTCAATAAAATATTTTTTACCATTTGGGTTCATCAAAGATATTGGTCTATAGTATTTCAAAAATCTAGTTTGAAGTAATTATAGACACGTAGAAAGTACTATGAATACTTCACCTCACTCTCCCAGTGACTCAACTTACGTAAGTACAATACAGTACCAAAACCAAGAAATTGCTACCATTCCATTAAGTACTTTATTCCACTCTCAGCTATCACCAATTCTTACATTTATTCCTTGTGCATGTGTATACATGCTTATCTCTGTGTGTGTTTCTATGCAGTTTGATCCCATGTGTAGATTTTTGTGAACCTTATAACCGTCAAGATATAGAACTGTACTGTTACCATAAAAGTACTTTGTTATGGTACCCATCTGTAGTTTATTCTTTTTTTTTGGACTGGGTGTTGAACCCAGAGGCATTCTACCTTTGTGCTACACCCCCAGCCCAATTTTATTTCTTAACTTGGAAACAAGATTTCCCTAAGTTGAAGAGTCTCACTGCTTGCTGAGGCTATCCTCGAATCTGCGATCCTCCTATCTCAGCCTCTCAAGTACTGGGATTACAGGCATGTGCCACCACACCTGGCTATAGTTTTATTCTCACTAATCTGCCCTACCCCTTCTTTCTTTCTTCCTCCCTCCCCACCCCCTTTAATTTTAAGCTATGACCTCTTTTTTCCTAGAAGAACTGACAGCTCATTCTACAGACTAATCTCATCAAGGTTTCATTTGGTCATACTCAAAGACTTTTTCATTATAATCTTCCATGGTGTAATTGTCTGTTAACTACACCTTCTTAGCTTTCTTTGTCATACTGTAAAATCTGAGGTATTTGATTTCTTATATTTGAAAGGCATGTTACACCTTTTAAGAATTTTTTATTTTCAATATCTGAACCCAGTATTTGTTTTTGAATTTTTCTGTTTTGTGCAGTATGTATTTTTACTTTTTCCTTTTCATCTTTTGTCTGAACTTCCCAGTTTTGTTCCATGTCCAAATTATTCTCAGAAATACTTTCTAATTCTTGTTTATTTAGTCTAAGATAGTGAGAGATGTTTAGTAATTAAGATAAAAATGTTTCATTCCCTGAACAGTTTCTTTCTTGGAGACCTAGATAGATAAAATATTAAAACAAGGACCAGCCGGGCGTGGTGGCGCACGCTTGTAATCCCAGCATTTGGGAGGCTGAGACCGGAGGATCCGGGTTCGCAGCCAGCCTCAGCTACCTACTGAGGCACTCCGCAACTTAGTGAGACCCGGTTTCAAAATAAAGAATAAAAAATAGGGCTGGGGGTGTAGCTCGGAGGTAGAACGCCCCTGAGTTCAATCCCCAGTACTGCAAAAAAAATAAAGAAAAACAAGTACCAAATGCTGTATAATTCCTAAATATTGGTAATAATCAATTAAGATTGTGGTGTTTGAAGAACAATGTTTAGATGGTCTTGAATCTTTCAAGTTTTTACCTGCTTTCATTAGCTTGTGGTTAAAGCCAGTTTTCTACCAATACCCCTGGCCATATTTTTATTCTGTGGTTTGAAACAAGGTCTCACTAAATTGTGGAGAGCCTAACAAAGTAGCTGAGGCTGGCCGTGAGCCTGCAACCTTCCTGTCTCATCTTCCCAAGTACTAGCATTACAAGCATACACCACCATGCCTGGCTTCAACATTTCCTGAAATATTTAAAATTTTAATAGTTTTGTTCTTTTATCCCTTTATTCTTAGTGTCTTATACACTTGGCATGTACTCCCACCTTTTTTTTTTTAAACTAGATTGTGTGTAACTATTTTGTCAGATATTATGTCTTGTGATCCTCTGTTTATAATGATTTTTTCTTAAATTTCTTTATTTTACCCGGTCTGCCCTGCATTTATTCACTACATTTCGTATATTAATAGTGTGCATTATAATTCCGTATTTGTTTCTCAGTAGGTTTGTAAAGTGAGACATATAGGGAAAAATGCTTAATACTTTAGTTCCCCCTTAAGAAAATAAGCAAACAATAAAACTTTAAGTACCCTTATTTAGATTTGTTCCTTGGTTCTCTACTATTTTTCATTTAAACACAAACCTCACCATTTTTTGGGGTGGAGGAGTCAGGGCGGTACTGGGGCTTGAACTCAGGGGCGTTCTACCTCTTGAGTTATATCCATAGCCCTGTTTTATTTTTATTTTTTAGTTTTTGAAACATGGTCTCAGTAAGTTGCTAAGGCTAGCCACGAACCTGTAATCTTCTTGTCTCAGCCTCCGAAGTAGTGGAATTATAGGTGTTGTGCCAGCATGCCTGGCCCTTTCTTAATTTCTAAAAGAGCATAAAGCTTGTGTAGGCAGTTTGGTATGAAGACCACACATATAATCTAATCTGTTTTACTGCCTAATTGTTGATATCTCTACTTTTCATCATTCCTCATTCTTTCTTTTTTTTTTTTTTTTTTGCGGTACTGGGGATTGAACTCAGGGGCATTCTACCTCTGAGCTACACCCCCAGCCCTAATTTTTATTCTTTATTTTGAAACCGGGTCTCACTAAGTTTCTGAGTGCCTCACTAGGTAGCTGAGGCTGGCCGCAAACCCGGGTCCTCTGGTCTCAGCCTCCCAAATGCTGGGATTACAAGCATGCGCCACCACGCCCGGCTCATCTTCCTCATTCTTTCTATAAACTAGTTGTTGGTATTTTCTTAGATTTTTCTGTATCTATAAAAATGAATCACTAACAGCCAACCTCAGCCTTAGTGAGGCCCTCCGCAACTTAGAGAGACCTGGTGTAGAATGCTCCTGGGTTTAATCTCCAGTACTGAATAAACAAAACAAAATTAATTCTTGGTTAAATTTTGCTGGCGTCTAAATTGTGCATTTAGGTACTTTTTTTAATTTTAAGAATTCTTTTTTATTTTAATTGTGGTAAATAACATAACATAAAATTTACCCTTTTAACCATTTTAAATGTATAGTTAGCTCAGTAATGTTAAGTAGGTTTACATTGTTATATAAGCAAGTCTCTAGACCTTTTTCATCTTAAAAAACTGAAACTTTATATCCATAAAAACCACAACTCAAAGCCGGGCGTGGTGGCGCAGGCTTGTAATCCCAGCATTCGGAAGGCTGAGACCGGAGGATCCGGGTTCGTAGCCAGCCTCAGCTACCTAGTGAGGCACTCTGCAACTTAGTGAGACCCGGTTTCAAAATAAAGAATAAAAAGTAGGGCTGGGGGTGTAGCTCGGAGGTAGAACACCCCTGAGTTCAATCCCTAGTACTGAAAAAAAAAAAAAAAAAACTACAACTCAGCTAGGTGTGGTGCATACTTGTCATCCCAGTACTTGGGAGGCCGAGACAGGAGGATTCCAGGTTCATGGACAGCCTCAGAGCCTGTTTCAACATAAAGAAGAATAAAATAAGACTGGGGGTGTAGCTTGGATATAAAACACCTCTGGGTTCCATCCCCAGTGTCGGCAAACAAACCAACAAACAAAAAACCCCACCACTGCTGTCCATTCTCTTCTCTTCCCAGCCCCTGGGAACCATCATTCGACTTTGATTTTTTTCAAGATTTTGACTACTCATATATATCAGTTAGCTCATATAAATGGAATTATACAGTATTTGTCTTTTTTTGTGGCTGGCTTCATTCATTGAGAGCTATGTCCTCAAGATTCATTCATGTTATAGAATATGACTGGATTTCTTTCTTTTTTTAGGCTAAATAATATTCAGTAGTAGATAAATATTAATTATGTTCACTGTTCATGTTCAGGTGTTTCAGCTGCTTTTCCCTTTGGCTTTTTTTTTTTTTTTTTTTTTGCGGTACTGGGGATTAAACTCAGGGGCATTCTACCTCCGAGCTATACCCCCAGCCCTAGTTTTTATTTTTTATTTTGAAACCGAGTCTCACTAAGTTGCGGAGTGCCTCAGTAGGTAGCTGAGGCTGGCCGCGAACCCGGATCCTCCGGTCTCAGCCTCCCGAATGCTGGGATTACAAGCATGCGCCACCACGCCCGGCTCTCCCTTTGGCTTTTTAGAGTGATGGATGCTATAGTGAATATGAATGTGTCAAGACCCATTCAGTTTCTATGGTCAGTTCTTTTGGAAATATATACCCAGAAGAAAGATTACTAGATCATGTGGTGCTTGTACTTTTAGATATTTAAGGAAACTTCCGTCCTGTTTTTCATAGTGGCTCTACCATTTTGCATTTCTGTCAGCAGTGGACAAGGGTTCCAGTTTGTCTGCATCCTCAGTTCAACACGGTTATTTTCTGTTTCTTGATAGTTACCATCTTAATGAATGAGAGATATCTTATTTTAGTTTTGATTTCCATTTCTCTAATGATCCTACTTTATTCTCTTGCATGTGTGTATCTGCATAGTTTTCCCAACACCATTTATTTTAGGAGCTGTTCTTTGCTCATTCTGTGCTGTTGGTTCTCTTGTTGAAGATATTTAGCCATATTCATGAGTTTATTTCTGGTCCCTCTATTCTCTTCTGGTGTCTGGGTCTTTCTTTATGCCAGCCCCACACTGTTTTGATTCTCTAGCTTTGTAATATGTTTTGAAATCAGGTAGTGTCAACCTCCAGCTTTATACTTTGGGAGATTGTTTTTGCAATTTTGGATTTCTTGTTTCATATGAATTTTAGAGTTTTTTCTATTTCCATGGAAAGAAATTAAATGAGTCATTGAGATTTTCATAGGAATTACATTAATCTGTAGAAAGCTCTGAGTGATATGGACATTTTGACAATTTTAAGTCTTCCCATCCATACTCACAGGATATCTTTTTGTTCATTTATTGCTTTAATTTCTTTCAGCAGTGTTTTATACCTTAAGATGTTTCTTCCATTCCCATTTAAAACAATTACTGTCTGTCTGCATTAATGCAGTCTGTCTCAGGCTGAAGTGAGCTGAAGTTACTGTCTCTGAGGCCCCAGTGCATCAAAGTGTGCCACAGTCACACTCTGCACTCTTAGGCCTCTGAGTGGGTAAGATGAAAATCAGTGCCTTGAGCATCCTCTCAAAAAGCAGGGTGCAAGTTCCACCCTTCTCCTTCCTTCTTGATAGAAAATCCTTGGTTCTGCTGTACTGGGAAGTTGATGGGCATTGTGGGTAAATGCAGTGTACCTTTCTACCCATGCCAGCCTACCTGGTTTTGGCCTCAGTTCACTTCTGAGAGTCTCACCAAGGCAATCTAGTTCTTGTGTTACTGTGTTATAGTATCAGGGTCTGGTGTTTCCTCTTCCACTGATCTCACATTCTGTAATTCTTAAAGTCATCCATCAAATGACTCCTTTCCTTTTCCTAAGCTAGTTTTATTTATTCTCTATTTTTTTGCTCCTCTTTTTTCTGTTTTTCTAAAGCATCGATTTCCTTTATCTTTACCATTTTAAGTTGAATAGTTACTCAGACTTGCTGAAGACTCATTCATTTTCCCCAAAGCTTTAGTTTTTAAATTTTTTCCCATTGCCACTATACTGTTATCTTAATTTGCTTTTCTATTTGTTTCACATGAGTTTATCTTAACAGCCAGATTCTAAGTGCTTTTGTAGTAGATAATTTTACTTCTGTCTTTTGTCTCTTGTACACACATATGTAATGCAATACTACACTGATAGGTTAGAATTATTCTTTTGCTGTACACAAAGTAGAGAAGTGTATTTGCTATTGAGAAGAGAGAAGTGGTTAGTGGTGTCTGCTCACTGCACTTCTTAGCACTCACTACTTCTGGCTTACCTGTGCCATTTTACACTTTAATTAGTCTCGAGTGGAATTGTTTTATTTAGTCCCATTTTAAAAAATAAGTCATGGAGACCTAAATAATGGCAATTAATATGTATGTATAGTAATTCCATTTCTAAACTCTTTGATTGGGAAGGGGCTGAAACAAGTAATTACTATAGTTTAGAATTGTATCATCGTTTTATGCAACTGTTAAAGTTACATAGTGGCTGGTGGACATTTATCTTGAAAATAATTTGAGAATTTTTTGGTCACCCCCGGATGTGGTGGCACACATCTGTAATCCCAGTACTTGGGAGGCTGAGACAGGAGGATCGAAGGTTCGCGGCCAGCCTCGGCTACTTAGTGAGACCCTGTTTCAAAATAAAGAATAAAAAATAGGTCTGGGGGTGTAACTCAGAGGTAGAATGCGCCTGGGTTCAATCTCCAGTACCACACACACACACACACACACACAAAAGAAGTTTGGTAACCACTTTATTGAATTTCTCACGCTAATATGATATCTGCTATGTCAATGTGTGAGCCATTTTCACATTTTTATATTTTAAATAATCTTCACAAGAACACTGAGGTGTAGGAATTAGTATATTCATCTTTCAAATGATAAGCAGTTGTCTTCAACAGAAGAAGATACAATAAGTGGCAACACCAAAATTCAAATTTTTGTCACAACTAATAATGTTTTCCACTATATTGTAGAAATAACAGATCATGAATCAAGAAAGCATTAAAAGTCCTTGCTTTTTAAGATTTTCTGTATATTGGGTTTTATTTTTACTTTGGGATTTTTTTCCCTAGAATCCACCAAACCCACCTGTATCGCCAGGAAAGTCTGCAAGTGATGTCAACAGCAATAATAATATGACCTACAGGTGAGAACTATTGTCTGTCTATCTAGCTTTTAAATAATAGAGCAAGATTCTGATTTTCTTTTTTTGGTAGAAAAATGTTGGAATGTAATCATATGTATTTGTATAGAAATAAATGTTATACTGGGTTCAATAGTATTTTTTTGCTTCATTATATTATTTATTGGTGGATATTACTTATTTTGCTAGTTTATTATAAGGCTTTTTTTGGTCACTGAATATTTCTTTATTAACCACATATCATCAGTAGTATTCTCAAGTAATTGAGAAATACTTTGGTTAGAGTGAGGAATACAAATGACTCTCTATAGAAGGACCTACATTTCCTTTTCAGGTTAAATATTGATGACATTAGACTGTAGGACTTCCTTAATACTGTAAATCCCAGCAGTTAGAAGTCTACATGTGAACTCTGCCGTGGTATAGTTGTTTAGGGTGCAAAACTGAAATCTAACCACCTCTTTTCCCCTATGTGTCATTGCTTTTTCTTTAAATCAATTGATATCCCCTAGAATGGCACATCCATTGACTATTTGTATGTATATATATATTCTAGAAATGCAAGCACAGTAAGACAGATGCTGGAGTCCAAACGAAATGTAAACGAGAGTGCACCGCCGTCCTTTCAAACTCCTGTTAATACAGGTAACATTTTTATGCCCAAAAAACGTATTAAAGCCTTTGGTTCTCTTTTCTTACATTCTTTTGAGGTTGAAATTGACTAGAAAACTAATCCTATTTGGTCTGAGTACAAAATATTGCTAAAAATTCAGGACCACAAATAAGTGTACATGAAAATACAGATATTCAAATTTCTAGCATTAGAAATTCTTAAACTTTAGTCCCTAGGTCCTTTTACTATCTTCAAAAATTATTAAGGACTCGGAAGAGCTTTTGTCTGAGTTATACCAATTGATGCTATCAGTTTAAATTAAAATAAATTTACAATATTTTATCCATTGATGATTAGTAATAAACCCATAATGTACAATTCGAAAAACATTTTTTAATGACAATAGCTATGGTTTCCATGATTAAAAATACCATTGACAAGAGTATTATATTGCCTTTCATTTTTACACATCTGTTTAACATTTGTCTTAAGATACTAAGACAACTAAAGATAGCTGGATTCTTTATATCTACATCTGCTTTCTGTCTGTTTGAATGTGTTGATTTATCTGAAGTATGTGAAGGATAGCCATCCTCATACAAATATATAAATGGAAAGGAGCTGATCCTTGTAGATAATGCTGAATGTTCTTTGACGCTGTCAAGTAGTAGTTTCTTGAAGGTTTGTGCAAAGTGAAATATGAAACCACATTAATGAACTTTTCAAACTCATTGTTTTTTCTGAGTCATTCTTTCAAGTAAAATGGTCTTTCATGAAAAAGGCTGCAAATTTAGCACTTTTCCTTGAGTTAGGCAGGCTTGAGGCCAGCCTCAGCAACTTAGCAAGACCCTGTTTCAAATTTAAAAAGGTGGGGGGGGGGGTCTGGGACTGTAACACAGAGGTAGAGTGGCCCTCCTGAATTCAATTCCCCAGTACCAAAATATGAAAAGAAAAATAATAGTTTTCCTATAAGATTATATTGGAACTGAAAATTTTTTGTCACCTATTGATGGTGTAGCCATTTTAACATGACAGTTCAACACATTACTTACCAAAGAAAGTTTACTATAGAACAGTATGTTGGGGCTGGAGATGTAAGCTCAGTGGTAGAATGCCTGCCTAGCAGAGGCAAGGCCCTGGGTTTAAGCCCAAGACCACAGAAACAAACCAGATAACCATATGCCATGTTAGGGTAGCAGCAGCCCCATGCATATGGCTGTATCAGAAAGACATGGTGTGTATAGTGCTTGGAACATATCCCTGTCTCTGATAAGGGGGAGCTGTTGATCTAGGAGAGCAGCAGTTTTGCTCACTATTGCTTTGCTCTGGCTCCATTAGTACTAATGTCCACACAATGAAAAAGTCAAATGTTTCATTATTACGAAGATAGTTTGATATTGCAAACTCCCTAAAAGGGTCTCAGGAAACACAACCGTTCTCTTGAATCATACTTTAAGAATTACTGCTCCAATGTTCCAGTGTGCCTGTGACTTTGGAGACTATAAATCAGTCAGAAATAAATTTAGCTATATAGGTCAAACCTGTTCCAATGAGAATAAGCAAATATAAATCTCTAATGGACAGTATTTTGATTTTCTCTATTTTTTTTTTTTTTTTTTGGTACAGGGAATTGCATTCTGTCTATCTCCAAGCTACACCCCCAACACTTGTTTATTTTCATTTGTAAACTGGGTCTTGCTAAGTTACGGCAAGTCTTGCTAAATTGCTGAGGCTGGACTCAAACTATAATCCTCTTCCTGTCTCAGCCTCCCAAATACTGGAATTAGAGATGTGCTCCACCAGTTCTGACTTCTACTCTTTGATATTCATACCTACATTTCTTAATTAATCTCTATTCTTCATTCAGTGCTATTTTTCTTGATTATATATTATCAATAGACAGTAGTTCTATTAGTTTCTTTCCTAGGATATTCATTAAAACTCAGTCCAGATAGGCCTCACACAATCTAAATAATAAAATATGACCAAGTTTACCTATATGGTAAACTTGATGGTCATTACTGTATTTCCTATTTGTGTTATATACTGCTGGTTTTATAAGGCAAAATGTTTTTAGTGTAGTTTCAAAATTATCTGTATATCTTGGTTTTCAGTTAGTTATTCTGAAATAATTGTAGTAACTTTCAATGTCTCTTTTGATACTAAGATAGAGGTCTTCCATGTTAATGTTGAGATCATGTGCTGTTTTCTTTTTTTTGCGTGTGTGGTACTGGGGATTGAACTCAGGGGCATTCTACCTCCAAGCTATCCCCCAGCCCTATTTTTTATTCTTTATTTGGAAACAGGGTCTCACTAAGTTTCAGAGCCCTCACTAAGTAGCTGCTGTTTCCATAATATACCAAATATAGGTACAAAAATATTTCTGAAAATTAATTCTAAAAATTTCCAGAATTTAAACCTGAAAATTTTTTTATTATGAAAGTTTGGCTGGGCGTGGTGGCGCACGCTTGTAATCCCAGCATTCGGGAGACTGAGACCGGAGGATCCGGGTTCGAGGCCAACCTCAGCTACCTAGTGAGGCACTCTGCAACTTAGCGAGACCCGGTTTCAAAATAAAGAATAAAAAATAGGGCTGGGGGTATAGCTCGGAGGTAGAAGGCCCCTGAGTTCAATCCCCAGTACCGCAAAAAAAAAAAAAAAAAAAGAAAAAGAAAGTTTGACTTTACTGTACATTATATAAGACTTTATATCATATTATGTATGGAATTTGTATGTGTCATATTATCATAGATGGTAAATTAAGGTAACCAAAAGTAAAGTTTCTGTTTTCTTTCTGTAGTATCTTCATCCAGTCTTGCCACTCCTGCAACAGTTGTCAGTAGTCAACCTAAATTACAGACCCCAGTGACCTCAGGTTCTCTGACGGCGGCATCAGTTCTTCCTGCACCCAGTACAGCTACAGTAGTTGCTACTACTCAGGTGCCTAGTGGAAATCCTCAGCCTACAATCTCCTTACAACCTCTGCCAGTGATTTTGCACGTACCTGTTGCGGTGTCCTCCCAGCCTCAGCTTCTACAGAGCCATCCAGGGACTTTAGTGACCAACCAACCATCAGGCAACGTTGAATTCATTTCTGTGCAAAGCCCACCTACAGTGAGTGGTCTTACCAAAAATCCAGTATCCTTGCCATCCTTGCCAAATCCTACTAAACCAAACAACGTTCCTTCTGTACCCAGTCCCAGCATTCAAAGGAACTCTCCTGCCAGTGCTGCACCATTAGGAACACTTGCTGTACAGGCTGTTCCAACAGCACACTCCATTGTGCAAGCCACAAGGACTTCTTTACCTACGGTAGGCCCATCTGGACTCTATAATCCATCAAGTAATCGAGGCCCTATACAGATGAAAATTCCAATTTCTGCTTTTAGCACTTCATCCTCTGCAGAACAAAACAGCACTATTGCCCCAAGAATTGGTAAGTCAACCATATTGGTATAGTAATAGAAATGCAAGCATGTTAATGACCTTTAGGTTTTTTTTGTAAATGGATAGCATTATTGGAAGAACAGAATAAGTAATATTTCCTTGAGATTATTTTTAATTATTTTCCAGATACCTAAGAGATTGTATGTTATTAAAGTAGAGTTCGAGATGGTAGTTATTTTGTACTTCAGTATTGTTTTTAATATACTGGCACATTAAAATCAGAGATCATAATGGAGTTCAGAGTAATAGGGACATAAATACATACAGCACGTGCTGAGCTTCTCCCCAGATCCCATTCCATTTCCTCCCCTTCTCCGTAAATGATATTAAGATTGGCATTGATAATTTCGTATCTGTACATAGCCTCAAAATGTTTCATCAAGTCTCCCTTCCCCCACTCATCCCCAGACCCCTTCCACCACTCCACTGAGGTTTCTGCTTCTTTATCTGGAGCTTTATCTGTATCCCAATTTCTCTCTAGCTTCCATATTTGAGAGAAAGCATATGACCCTTCACTTTTTTTTTTTTTTTGGTACTGGGGATTGAACTCAGGGGCATTCTACCTCCGAGCTATACCCCCCAGTCCTATTTTTTATTCTTTATGTTGAAACTGAGTCTCACTAAGTTGCGGAGTGCCTCACTAGGTAGCTGAGGCTGGCCGTGAACCCGGATCCTCCGGTCTCAGCCTCCCAAATGCTGGGATTACAAGCGTGCGCCACCACGCCTGGCAACCCTTCACTTTCTATGACTGGCTAATGGTACTTAGCATAATATTCTCCAGATCCATCCATTTTTCTGCAAATGACTAATTTTGTTCTTTATGGCTGAGTAGGATTCTATTGTGTGTATATCCCATAGTTTTGTAAGATATTCATCTCTTCAATGCATGCCTAGGCTAGTTCCATAATTTGACTATTGTGGATATTGTTTTAAGACTTTTGGAATTTATCTTCCTTATTATGAAATGTTGATGTTTCTAATTCATGGTAGAACTTTTCCGGAATGACCATGGCCTGAAAAGATAGAAGAATATTTTGTTTAGTGTTATAAAAACTTGTACCCTAAACACTTCTACAAATACTAGAATTACAATTTCATAATTCTATTCTCTTAAAAGTTTTATGAATGTTTGTTAGCACATCAAGGGAATATTTGAAAATTATCTGGCCAATGTACCCTATTAATATTGTGCCAATGTGTTTCAAATTTATTTTACTGTTCTCAATTTTTTATATGAGATCAATAGTTTTCATAATCATTAATTCAGCATTTTACTTCTGAGATTATATACATTTACACTTAAACATAAAATTTTCTGTTTTAGCTTGTGTGTTTACTTAACACATATTCTTTTTGTTTTTACATGTGCCTTTGTTGGTACATTATGGTCTCATATAATGCATATCATGTTGACATTGACATACATGCACACGTACTTTATGTGTAATTCATAGTGAGATCTTCATTTTAAGTTACATTTAACACACATTTGAGAATGAATTATTAGATATATTAACAAATGAATGACAACTTTCTATGTTATTTTTCATAATGTCAATTAGAATGAGATCAGGGGCACCAGAAATTACATTAGAGGAGGCATTTGGTTATGTAGGCATCCCAAAACTTAAGCTGAAGCCAAATGGCAGATTTTTGCTAAATATGAAAGTTGAAGCCAGACTTTCATGTATAAACTATATCACTATTGTAAATCAATTAGGTTATATAATCAAAAATTTCTAAGTCCTATATTTACATAGATATTATTTAATGCCCAGTAAAACATATGGCAAGAATGTGGGGAAATAGGAACTCTTCTACACTGTTGGTGGAATTGCAAATTAGTTCAGCCACTATGGAGACCAGTGTGAAGATCCTCAGAAAATTGGGAATGGATCCACCCATATGGTAGGGCTGTACCACTCCTGGGTAGCTTTCCAAAGGGACTGAAATCAGAGAATTACAGTAATATATGTATATCTATGTTCATAGCAGCACAATTCACAATAGCCAAATTATGGAACCAGCCTAGGTGTCCATTAACAGATGAATGGATTACAAAATTGTGGAACATACAAAGAATTCTACTCAGCAAAAAAGAACAAAATTATGTCATTTGCAGGAAAATGGATGGACCTGGAGAATATCATATTGAATGAGATTAGCCCATCACAGAAAGTGAAGTGTCATATTTTTTCTCTAAACTGTGTGGAAGCTAGGGAGTAACTGGGATACCAGAAGGACTCCGGATAACAGAGGAGAAACCTCCGTGGAGCCAGGGAGGTGGTCTAGGGGAAGGGGAGGGGGGAAATGGAAGATCAATGAAGGAATTACTTCCATTGACATTGTATACATAGAATACCAGTGCCAATCTCAGTACCTTGTACAGGGAAGTAGGGAAAGCCCAGCAAGTGCTGTGTGCATGTCTGTCACTATCACAGTGATGTCAGTCACTACATTATGATGGGAGCCTTAAATCACCAAAGTATTAAGTAAGACACATATACCGTATAAACTGTATGCATTTGTATATATTTTATTATAGTTCATTATATCCTTATGGGTTTTAAGTATTTTCTGTTTTTAGCAAAGTCTACCTAGGCACTGCTAGGAAATTTAGGGTCCTGCAGATATACAGAAAAGTACAAAATCATCTCTGTTCTCACCAAGCTTATAATCAAATAGGGAGCCTGGCCATTAAATAAGTAATTAATTATGCATGTCATGAATGTTAAGAAGTAACATTTTAAGCCGGGCATGGAGGCGCACGCTTGTAATCCCAGCATTCGGGAGGCTGAGACCAGAGGATCCGGGTTCCAGACCAGAAGATCCGGGTTCGAGACCAGCCTCAGCTACCTAATGAGGCACTCCGCAACTTAGTGAGACTCAGTTTCAAAATAAAGAATAAAAAATAGGGCTGGGGGTATAGCTCGGAGGTAGAACGTCCCTGAGTTCAATCCCCAGGACTGCAAAAAAAAAAAAAAAAAAGTAACATTTTCTTTGAGAAGATGTGAGAGGACATGAGAGCTAATGAAAGGTGTGAGATAATGAGCAGACTGGGAGGAATGAGGTTAAAGGGTTTGGGGGAGGGGTACGTGACATCCATGAATACTGGCTGCAAGGCAGAAATGGTTTGGAGGGATCATGGAATTAGGAGGACCAGTTAGGCCCTTTTAAAAAGTTAACTAGAGGAGAAATGGTGCTATAAAAAATATTTAGAAGTTGTTCAAAAGAGAGAATGGGCAGTACTTGATTTATTGATAAAAGATTAGATGGTAAGAGAAATGCTAAACTCAAAGAGACTTAGGCCAGGCATGGTGGCACATGCTTGTAATCCCAGCTTTTGGGAGGCTGAGACCTGAGGATCCGGGTTCGCGGCCAGCCTCAGCTACCTACTGAGGCTTCCACAACTTAGTGAGACCCTGTTTCAAAATAAAGAATAAAAAGTAGGGCTGGGGGTATAGCTCGGAGGTAGAATGTCCCTGGGTTCAATCCCCAGTACTGCAAAAAAAAAAAAAGATGATGACTTAGATTTCTCAGACTTTGTTAGCACCATTTACTACGCTAAGTGTTAAAGGAAGAGCTGATTTGGGGGAGAGTTGCCTAGTTGTTTAGAATTCATTTATAATTTTCAAATTTTACTAAACATATCTTAGAGTTTAAAAAATTAGAGCTTAAAACATGACAATCACTTTCTTCAACTGCAATTTCCTTTTTTTTTTTTTGCGATACTAGGGATTGAACTCAGGGGTATTCTACCTCCGAGCTATACCTCTAGCCCTATTTTTTCTTCTTTATTTTGAAACAGGGTCTCACTAAGTTGCGGAGGGCCTCACTAAGTAGCTGAGGCTGGCCTCAAACCTGGATCCTCCAGTCTCAGCCTTCCAAATGCTGGGATTACAAGCGTGCGCCACCACACCCAGCTGTGATTTCCTTTAAGTTTCTTTCTTTTTTCTTTTTTGGTACTAGGGATTTAACCCAGGGACTTTCTACTTTCAAGCCATATCCTCAGCCCTATTTTTTTTTTTTTTTTTGCGGTACTGGGGATTAAACCCAGGGGCAGTCTACCTCTGAGCTCCACCCCCAGTCCTATTTTTTATTCTTTATTTTTGAAACAGGGTCTCACTAAATTGCTGAGGCTGGCCTCCAACCTGTGATCCTCCTGTCTCAACCTCCCAACTACTGGGATGACATGTGTGTGCCCCCGAGCTTGGCTGTGTTTCAGTTTAAGGACTGAGCTAAATGAGTGAAGATTTTGCCTTCCATTTATTTTCATACAACAATTACCCAGATCTACTAAGGCAATGTTACATAAAACAATCTTTTAAGGATAACAAGGTAGAGATGTATCCCATATAATAGAAGAAGGATTCTGAGCTACAATTTGATTTCATTGGCCCTTTTTTCATATTGAGTTGTTTTATTGGCTGACAGATTATATAAATTTTACTTTCAGAAGTCATCTAAGGTCGATATTATAGTAAGAGAAAACTAAAAAAGATGCAGTGAGTCTAAAATATTACATCAGAAGTCAAGAGGAAAAGTCTGCAATAAAGGGGAGAGGAATGCTAATTCATAGTCTAGAATAAGATAATATTAGAATTCTGTGAACAACTAACCTAATTTTGTGAGGCAGTTCAGTGCAAGTGATAATCAATCTGGATAACAAAATAGAGTAATTTTTAAACAAGTTTGTGTGTACAACATTTTTTTTAAAGCATTCTAAATCCTTCCCTGAATCGTGAGGAATTTTTGTGTGAGAATGTTAAAACATAAAAATGAAATTTCTCGTGTACTTGTTCATGTAAAATTACCTTTTATTTTGATTTAAAAATGAAAGTGAGTTTCAATTCCAAATAAATATATTTTAACATTGTATATTAAAAAAACTTGATATTTTGATAATGTTACTCCAGCATATAGGATTAATAATCTGGAATTAATTTAAAGATATGTGTAAAATAAATAGCATATTAATATTTACTTCCTACAAAAAGGACTTAAGCAATTCAGGAAAAAATTGTAAGGATTTCTTTTATTTTTTCTTTCTTTTGTTTTTTATTTTTTTTTACTTCCTACCCTAGCATACTTCTTTGAGCAAGTAGATATTTATCTTAACTGATTTTTTAAGTGTAGAATTATATATGTAATATAAAAAGATAATTTTACCTTGTTTTTTTCTAAAAACATAATTTCCTCAATATGTGTTCTGAAGATTTGCAAATGAAAGGAATGGCATATTTTGACCAAGAGCATTGTATCTCCAGAAGGAAAGGTTGGGATGTTTAAATATTTGAAAACTCCTGACAGTGTAATTAGCTGTATTACTAGCTAGGAAATACTAAATAATCACCTTCATAGATGCAAGAGACAATTGGTAAAATTTAACACCTTATCTTTTCCCCTTTTAGAAATTGGGGCTGAAACATATTTGTTCTATTTTTATACCTTCTGGATGTAGTTTTTTTTTTTTTTTTGCTGTACTGGGGATTGAAACCGGGTCTCACTAAGTTGCGGAGTGCCTCACTAGGAAGCTGAGGCTGGCCGCGAACCCGGATCCTCCGGTCTCAGCCTCCCAAATGCTGGGATTACAAGCGTGTGCCACCACCGCCCGGTTTTGGTACTGTTTTTAACCACAAACTCAGTACAAGTTGAAAATTGAATGAAGAAGCCGGGCGTGGTGGCGCACGCTTGTAATCCCAGCATTTGGGAGGCTGAGACCGGAGGATCCGGGTTCGCGGCCAGCCTCAGCTTCCTAGTGAGGCACTCCGCAACTTAGTGAGACCAGTTTCAAAATAAAGAATAAAAAATAGGGCTGGGGGTTTGGCTCAGAGGTAGAACGCCCCTGAGTTCAATCCCTAGTACCGCAAAAAAAAAAAAAAAAAAAAAAAATGAATGAAGAAATCTATAATTGAACTACCGAGAAATATACCCGTATATTTCTCAGGATCACAACAACATTTTATATTGATTTATTATTAATTTTTTTGATGTCATAAAATCTTGTTCTGCAAAGGGACAATAATATAAAAAAATAAAATTTTGTTTACCCATTTTCTTCATGTTAGAACATTTAAGATATGTGGATCTTAAATAATTTTCCTAAGATATTCCATAAGATAGAGAATTTAAGTAATTGAATAATTTAAATAATTAAGTAAAATTAAGTAATTGCTAGGTCAGGAATATAAGTTTTTTAAGAAATCTATATTGTGAATTTGCTTTTTTGAAAGATATTATAGTAGTGATCTGTGAGAGAATTCATGATACATGTGACATAGTAACAGAAAAATAGTTGTAGAAAATTGCATGAATTATTGTAGCCTGACCTTTTATATATTGTAGATGTCTTTAAACATGACTTTTTTTCTCAGAAAACCAGACAAACAAAACAATAGATGCTTCTGTTAATAAGAAGGCAGCTGATAACACATCACAGGTGAGATTTTTTTTCTTCCTCTTCAAAGTAAAATTCTAATTACAGTCCACAGGAGAATGGTTTCCATCACTAGTCTCTGATACAATGAAAATTATTCTTAAGTCTACTTTTTACATTCCTCCTGGCTTCTCTGTAATGTTTGACAAGCATTGAGTTTCTTTCCCTAGAAATTCCCAAGAGATATTAGGTTATATTACTCACTGGTTGGATTATGTGATTGACAGTCTCGTTTATCTGCTTTTATATAATGTAAAGATTCAGCCTGCAGCACCCTTGATTTATTTCAGACCTACCTTTTGAGAGGATCCCACTGACCTCCCCTAACCTATGCCACTCCTCCTGCCTTCCCCCAGCCCCAAACACTGTGCTGGTTTCCTCAAGGTGATCTTTGAGGGAAGGAAGGCCTTGTCTTTTTTTTTTTTTTTTTTTTTTAAAATTTCCTTCTCTTGTCTTATTGCTCTGGCTAGAGTCTCAAGTACTTTATTGAACAGAAGAGGTGATAATGGACATCCTTGTCTTGTTCCTGTTTTTAGTGGGAACTCTTGCAGTTTTTCTCCATTTAATATAATGTTGGCTGTAGGCCTATTGTATATTGCCTCTATGATGTTGAGGTATGTTCCTTCTATTCCAATTCTCTGTAGTGCTTTTAGCATGAATGGGTGTTGGATCTTGTCAAATGCTTTTTCAGCATCAATTGAGATGATCATGTGATTTTTGTCTTTGATTCTGTTTATGTGGTGAATTACGTGAATTGTTTTTCATATGTTGAACCAGCCTTGTATCCCTGGGATGAACCCAACTTGGTGTATAATTTTCTTGATGTGGTTTTGAATGTGCATTGCTAATATTTTGTTTAGCAGTTTTGCATCTAAATTCATCAGTGATATAGGCCTATAATTTTCTTGAGCTGTCTTTATTTAGCTTTGGTATTAATGTGATATTGGCTTCATAGTATGTGTTTGGGAGGGTCCCGTTTCTATGTCACAGAATAGTTTGAGAAGTATTGGGATTAGCTCTTTAATAAAAGTTTTATAAAATTCACTTGGAAAACCATCTGGCCCTGGGCTTTTGTTCGATGGTAAACTATTGCTGTTTCTATCTCTTTGATTGTTATTGGTTGGTTTAAGTTTTCTATATCTTCTTGACTCAATTTACAAAGGTTATATGTGTCTAGAAATTTCTCAATTTCTTCTAGATTTTCCATTTTGTTGGAGTATAGTTTTTCAGAATAGTTTCTGATGATCCTCTGTATTTCCACACTGTCGGTGGTAATACCCCCTTTTTCATCTCTTATTTTGGTAATTTGGGTTGATTCTCTCCCTCTTTTGGTTAGGTTGGCCAATGGTTTATCTATCTTGTTTATGTTTTCAAGAAACCAGCTTTTAGCCGGGCGTGGTGGCGCACGCTTGTAATCCCAGCTTTGGGGAGGCTGACACCAGAGGATCCGGGTTCGCGGCCAGCCTCAGCTACCTAGTGAGGCACTCCGCAACTTAGTGAGACTCGGTTTCAAAATAAAGAATAAGAAAAAAAAAATAGGGCTGGGGGTATAGCTCGGAGGTAGAATGCCTCTGAGTTCAATCCCCAGTACCGCAAAAAGAAAAAAAAAAAAAAAAGAAACCAGGTTTTGGGTTTTTCTGTATTTTTTTTTTTATTCTCTATTTCATTAATTTCTGCCCTGAGGCACTCCGCAACTTAGTGAGACTCGGTTTCAAAATAAAGAATAAGAAAAAAAAAA
>PVLC010005182.1:0-15365 GCA_004027655.1 Graphiurus murinus
CCACCCACCCATCCATCCATCCATCCATCCACCCATCCATCCATCCATCCACCCATCCATCCATCCATCCACCCATCCATCCATCCATCCATCCATCCACCCATCCATCCATCCATCCATCCATCCATCCACCCATCCATCCATCCATCCTTCCTTCCGTGCTCTCCATGCCTGCTTCCCACCCATCCGAAGGGACCTTTGGCCTCACCTGCAGGATGCACGTGCACCTGGCTCCTGTCACAGCTCCGCCTCCACCACCTGTTGCCCATCAAAGCACTCAGATCACCTGCGCTGCCTCTGCCGCTCCCGCCGCCGCCCACCCCAGGCCCTCCCGCAGCCAGAGGGGGAGGGCCGGCTCCAGACTTGAAGGCAGATACTGTCGGATTCAGGCAAAACCACAGCCTTCCACAGGCAGCCAGACCGCCAGCTCCCGCATGGCTTGTTAACCCCCCGTTCATCCTCGGTGACGTGTCTGCTTAAATATTTTGCCCGTTACGAGGATGGGAGGTGCTTATGTTCTCACTAGTGAGTTGTGAGAGTTCTTTACACGTCCTAGACGGGAACTCTGAGGAGGCAGCTGCAAATGTATTCTGCGGGTGTGCGTCTCGTCTTTTTGTTCTCTTAACTGTCTTTGAAGAGCAGAAGTTTTGTGTATTTTGGTGAAATCTTTTTTTTGGGGGGGGGGGGGATGGAACATGCGTTCGGTGCTGTTTCTAAGGAATCTTTGCAACCCAAAGTCAGAAACAGTTTCTCTCAGAAGTTTTACTTCTCGAGGTTTACACTCTGTGATGCGTTTTTTAATCTTTTTAATAAGGCTAAGTATAGACGGAAGGTTTTGTGTTGTGTTTGCTGTATTCAATTGTTCCAGCACCATTTGCAAAAAGAACCATTCTGCCTCCACTAAAGCACCTTCCCGGCTTTGTGAAAAATAAAACGACTTTATGCGGTTGCTGTTGTCTGTCTGTCTTTGCACCAGTGTCCGTGTCTTAGTTTGTGGGGCCTTTCGTTAGCCTCCAAGTCAGCTGGCATCATCCTCCAACTGCCGCCTTCTTTTCAAGCTCTGCTAAGAAGAGTCAGGTTGCGAGACTTCACTTTTCAGAAACAGGAGTGACTTCTTATGTAGGTAAATGGGTTCTAGAAGCCAGCACAGAAAGCAAAACAAGCAGTCCCACTGCTGCACGCACACTCACCGAATCAGGGCACGGAGCAACCTCGGACGTCATGGGCTGGGAAGTCCTGCAGACAGCTGACCAGTGCCCCAGTTGAGATGGAGAGTGTGGCCACCCCATGGATGAGACTTCCGAGTGTGCAGCCCCCAGGGAGTCCTTAAGCAGGGCACCTGGACAAAGTTTTGCATGACTGACTTGAGTCATAGGAGGCTCTTTTATTCCATGTTCCCAAGGGAATGGCCAGCTTCCCTGGGAAAAGGGACAGTCGCCTCCCGTAAGTGTTTAGGGTTAATTCCCAACTTCCTCAGTTAAGGTTTATGTCCAGACGAGATGACCCTAAGTATTTGCCGTACCAAGCATCCTTGGCCTTGTTTTTTCTACCGAGGTTTGGACAGTTCATGATGTATACACTCCCCCAGCTTGTTTTGACTCTTCTAGGTCCTCTGCGCTTCCCACAAACACTTTAAGATTGACTTTTCAATTTCTATGGAAAAAAAAAAAGTTTTTTTTGTTTTATTTTATTTTTTTTAAGATTGTTGGAGCCGGGCGTGGTGGCACATGCTTGTAATCCCAGCATTTGGGAGACTGAGACAGGAGTATCTGGGTTCATGGCCAGCCTCAGCTACCTAGTGAGGCACTCCACAACTTAGTGAGACCTGGTTTCAAAATAAAGAATAAAAAATAGGGCTAGGGGTATAGTTCGGAGGTAGAATGCCCCTGAGTTCAATCCCTAGTACCGCAAAAAAAAAAAAAAAAGATTGTTGGTCTTTTGTTTGGGATCACATTGGATACACAGATCACTTGGTGGAGAATTGGCATCTTAACAATGTTGACTCTTGTGACCCCGTGACCACAGACTGTCTCTCATTTATGTAGACCTTCTTTTACTTTCTCTTAGCAATGTTTTATAATGTTTCCCATAGTGCAAGTCAGTGTCTGATGGTTTATTATGAGAATATGTAAATAAAATTTGATCGATGTCTGTTGGTGGTGAGAGTTATCCTATAAACTTGATAGCTTATTGGCTGTATTGGTAACTTTCCATCACTGTAACTGAGCACCCGAGAAAAACCACTCAGGGGAGGAGAGATTTGTTTTGGCTCGTGGTTTCAGAGCTCCGGGCCAAGGTCAGGTGGCTCTGTAATTTCTGGGCTGTGAAGAGGCAGAACCTCATGGCACGGAGGATGTGGCAGAACAGAGTTGCTCACCTCATGGCGGTCGGGACTGGGAAGCAGAGAGAGAGAGAGAGGGTGTTTGGGGACTAAATATACCCTCTAGCGCACACCCTCGAGCCGCTTCCTCCAGCGGCTCAGAAGTTCCCACTGCCTCTCAATAACCCATTAAGTTATGAATCTATCAATGCGTGAATCCCCTGGGGAGGTCAGAACCCTCGGGACCAATGGCCTCTTGAGAACACCTCTTCTGGGGCTTGCTGGACCAGGCCTTCAACGGCCAAGCTTTGGACACATTCCAGATTCGAACCATAACTGTGGTTCTAGTAGCTTTTTTTTCTCTTTCTTTTCTAGATTCTTCTAGATATTCTTCTAGATGGTAGTGCCGTCTGACTAGATAGTATTACCTCTTCATTCCCAATTGGAATGCCTTTTCTTTATTTTTTCTTTCCTGGATAGAACTTCCAGTAAAATACAGCATTAAAGTGGTGAGAGTAGACACTCTTGTCCAGTTCCTGATCTTAGGGAGAAAACATTCAATCGTTCACCAGGAAGTATGATGTCAGCTCCAGGATTTTTATAGATGACCTTTATCAGGTTGGAAAAGTTCCCTTCTATTTCTAGTGTTTATCCAGAACAGATGTGAGATCTTGTGCCGAGAGCTGAGAGCATCCTTTGAGTTGGTGAGATGGGTTTCCTTTGTAGTCTGTTAATGTGGTATGCATCGCATTGGTTGATTTTTTTTTTTTTTTTTTTTTTTTTTTTTTTTTTTTTTTTTTTTTTTTTTTTTTTTTTTTTTTTTTTTTTTTTTTTTTTTTGCGGTACTGGGGATTGAACCCAGGGGTGTTCTACCTCCGAGCTATACCCCCAGCCCTATTTTTTATTCTTTATTTTGAAACCGAGTCTCACTAAGCTGCGGTGTGCCTCACTAGGTAGCTGAGGCTGGCCGCGAACCCGGATCCTCTGGTCTCAGCCTCCCGAATGCTGGGATTACAAGCGTGCGCCACCACGCCCGGCTGGTTGATTTTTGAAAATGCTAAACCACCCTTGCATTTCTGGGTTATATGTCACTTAGGCATCGTGTGTTGTGCTTTTTATATACTGTTGGATTTTATTTGCTGAAAGTGTGTGAAAAATGGGTGTGTCTATTTCCGTGAGGGACATTGGTCTAGTGTTCTTTTCTGGTTTGGGGATTACAGTCATGGGTTGAGAAATCCTCATCTTCAGTATCCTAGAAGAACATGCAGAATTGGGACCTTCGCCCTTAAACAAGTAGAATTCTCCAGTAAAACCATCTAGGCCTGAGGTTTTGTTTGTGGGAAAATTTTTAACCACCAATTCCACTTCCTTCATAGATAATAGGGCTATTCGGGTTATTTCATTCTTCCTGAATGAGCTGTAGTAGTTTGGAAATTTTGAGGGACGTACCCATTTTATTAAAGTAGTCCAGTACTTTGGCCTCAAATTGTTCTTGGCACTTTCTAGTGGGCCCCTTAATGTCTGTGGGGTTGCAGTGGGTGACCTTTCTAATTCTCGATATTGATGATTGTGAATTCTCATTTCTGTGATCACGTTAGCTAAAGATTTATCAGTTGTATTGATCTCCAAGACTCAGCTTTTGGATTTTATTTATTTTCTCTATTATATTTCCATGTTCTATTTTATTGATGTATGTTCTTTATTACTTCTTTCCCTGTGCTTACACTGGGTTTCACTTGGCCTTGCTTTTCTAGTTTTTAAGATGAAAGCTGACATCGTTGATATTAGTCCTTCCTTCTTGACTAAAATAGGTACATGAGTACTATTGATTTTCCGCTGAGTACTGCCTCTATACTCTACAAATTTTGATATACTTTCATTTTTATGCATTAGAAATGCGTCCTAATGTCCCTTTTGATTTCTTCTTTGAAAGTATTTGAGAATTTTCTAGATACCTTTTCTCGATACCTTTTCTTTCTAATTCAATTTTCTAGATACCTTTTCTCGATACCTTTTCTTTCTAATTCAATTTTCTAGATACCTTTTCTTTCTAATTCAATTCCACTGTGGTCAGAAAGTTTTTGTGAAATGGATTGGCCTTGTTTTGTAGTTCAGGCTGTGGTAACGTGATTCCCGGGTCTAAGACACCTGCCAAGTCTGGAGCAGCAGGGGGTGGAGGTGCCGCCTCAGTGGGTCGTGCCCAGAATGTGGCGAATTCTTGCTGGGCGTTATCAGGAGATGGGCTCAGTTTCAAGCAAGGACCCCTGGGGGCCCAGCAGCAGCTCGGAGACCGGAGAAGAGAGTGCTGCTGGCTCCGGGGAGGGCGTGGGGCTCAGCTGGGAGCACCGAGGTTGGGCCGCTGGGCTGGATGGGGTTGGGGTAGGCCATGCAGCCAGGCTGGGCCTGGAGTGCCTCCAGCTGCATGGGAGCAGCCAGGAGGAGGGATCAGCTCCAGGCGCCCGGCCACGCGGGGCTGGGCTACCTCAGGCAGGGGCTCCTGGCGCTTCCTCGTCCTGCAGGGCAGCTCTGTCCCCTCGGGAAGGGCGGTGGCTGTTCGCGGTGGCTTTAACCCTGTCCGTCTGTGCTCACTTCTAGACTGGAAGAAGCGATTCATCGGCATTCGGATGCGGACCATCACTCCCAGGTGGGTGACCGTGACGATGACTGCTGTCCCTGTCCCATGCTGGCCCCGTGCTGGCCCTGAGCACGTGCTGCAAGAGGCCTGGACATGCAGGCTCCTGGCCCGTGCTCAGGCCGGGCCTCTGCCTGGAAGCCTCCCTGCTTTACCCCGCAGATCCTCTCTCCTTCAGAGCCCCCTTCAGACGCCCCCTCCTCCAGGAAGCCCTCTAGTTCCTGAGACTGCCACCAGTCGCCACATACTTGGTAGTTTAAAAAAACAGAAATGGCTGGCCGTGGTGGCACACACCTCTAATCTCAGGACTTACAAGGCCGAGACAGGAGGATTGCAGGTTTGGGGACAGCTTCAGCAATTTAGCAAGACCCTGGGTTTTTTTTTGTTTTTTTGTTGTTTTGGGGTTTTTTTTTTTTTGTGGTACTGGGGATTGAACTCAGGGGCATTCTACCTCTGAGCTATACACCCAGCCCTGTTTTTTTTTTTTTTTTTTTTTTTTTATTCTTTATTTTGAAACCAAGTCTCACTAAGTTTCGAAGTGCCTCACTAGCTAGCTGAGGCTGGTCTCAAACCTGGATCCTCCGGTCTCAGCCTCCCGAATGCTGGGATTACAAGCGTGCACCACCACGCCCGGCTCAGCAAGACCCTGTTTTAAAGTAAAAAAAATATATATATAAAGGGCTGAGGATGTAGCTCAGAGGTAGAATGCCCCTGGGTTCCATCCCCACCACCACGAAAACAAAGCAAGAAATAAAACCCAGAACGCGTCCCCTCAGCGTTCTGAAAGAGTGAGGCTCCCCCGGGGCGCTTGGGGCGGCGCCTCCCTGCTCCGTCCAGCTCCCGTGGCTCCGGGCGTCCTTGGCTTGCGGCCACACCATTCCAATCCCTGTGTCTGGCTCCTTCTCTCTGGGTGTCTATGTCCAAATCTTCCTCTCGTTTCTCTTACAAAAACACCAGTCATTGGACAGGACCCGCCCTAACCCAGCTCTGCACCCTAAACCCGGTGACTTCAGCTCAGGACCCTGCCCTGGTCATGTCTGCAGTGACCCTACTTCCAAGCAAGGTCACATCCTGAGGTTCTGGGGATACACAAATTCAGGGGGGCACTCTTCCGTCTCCCCAAGTCACTCAAGGGGGAGGAGCTGCCTCTCCTTGCTCAGTCCAGACTTCCTTCTGGCATCGAGTGGCCCCTGCTGTGTTGAAATTGCCCGTGTGTGGGTCCTCCCCAGCCCTCCCCGCATCCCTGACCACCAGGTCCTGGGGTGAGGACTGTGCCCTGCTCATGTCTGCTCTGTCCCTAAGAGCAGGTCCACAGCAGAGGGAGGAGTGCCAGAGAGGAGGAAAGAAAGGAGGGAGGGCTGGGCAGGGAGCAAACACTGTCCAGTCCAGATCTGAATCAGGGAGGGTCACTGCACGGCGGAGCTCTGGGAAGAGTAAAGGAAGGCCCAGCGGCCCCGCCCCGCCTACCCAGACCCGAGGGCGACCGCTCCTCCTGCGTCAGCCGCTGTAAGCCCAGGGACTGAACTTGAAAGCGATCTGTGACCTAGTCCCGTGTACCCATGCATCTGTTCACTGTGCTTTGTCTCTTTCATCCGTCCATCCGTGCAGCCGTCCTTCCACCCCGCCATCTGTCCAGTTCTGTCTGTCCATCCATCTCTCTTTCCACCTATCCACTCACCCTTCATCCCTTCCATCAGCCACGCACCCCCCTCTCCTCCTCCTCCCGTCCACCCTCCCGTCCACCCCACCCCCAGACTCTCTCCCCTTCTGAGCAGCCATAGCTGAGCCCCTCTTGAGCCCGCCATGTCTAGCAGGGACCCCGAGCGCTCGCCGGCAGGATAGGGCGTGGGGCAGGGCACAGGCGCTCCCCACATCCAGCCTGTCTGGTGGTGAAGGCGGAAGGGGAGGGCGCCTGGCTCGGAGGAGGCTGAATGGCTGAACTGTCTTTGCAGTTTGGTGGAAGAGCTAAAGGCCAGTAACCCAGACTTCCCGGCAGTCAACAGTGGAATTTATGTGCAAGAGGTTGTTCCAAATTCACCTTCCCAGAGGTAGGCTGTGCCAGAGACGGCTGGATGGGAGGCCGCCAGACACCTCGGGGTGGGGCGGGTGGAGCCTGGGCTGGGCCTCCTCTGCTGACCTCTGCTGACCTTGACCTTCTTGGCCGTGATGTGGAAGGGGCAGGTAGAGTCTGGCCTCTGAACTGGAGAGGTGAGCCCTCCCCTACAGTGCTGACCGCGCGCCCTCAGCCCAGGTGACCTTCCCTCCACCTGGGCTGATGACCACCTGCGCCTCGCTCTGTCAGTCTTGGGGGCCTCAGCCTTCCGCTGTGAAACGCAGCCGGCTCTGCCTGCTCTCTCTGCCTCACCCCCCGACTTTGCCAAGGTCACATGAGGTCAGCCTTGCTTCCTCTGACACCGTCAAGTGCCAGGGGACCTCTGTGTGTCGCAACACCACAGGCAGACGGCACGCAGGTCACCACACCCAAGTACCGAGGGTGGTGTGCGTGGTGACCCCGTGCAAAGTGTGTGTGGTGACCTCCCATGCGAGCTGTGCATGGTGACCCTGTTCGAGAGTGCGTGGTGATCCATGCGTGATGACCTGTTCGAGGTGTGCATGGTGACCCCGTGTGCAGTGTGTGTGGTGATCCATGCGTGGTGACCCCGTTCGAGACGTGCTCGGTGACCCCGTGCGAGAGCGTGCCTGGTGGGCCCTCGGGAGGACGTGCATGGTGACCTTGTGTCTCCTCCTTTGGCAGAGGGGGCATCCAAGATGGTGACGTCATCGTCAAGGTCAACGGGCGCCCGCTGGCGGACTCGAGCGAGCTGCAGGAGGCCGTCCTCACCGAGTCCCCGCTCCTGCTGGAGGTGCGGAGGGGCAACGACGACCTTCTCTTCAGCATCGCGCCCGAGGTTGTCGTGTGAGGAGGCGGCTCCCCCAGCGCCTGCCGACAGCTGGGCACGGCCGCCCCTGGACCAGGACGAGGGACCTCTGTGGTCCTCAGCAGGACCAGCAGC
This sequence comes from Graphiurus murinus, assembly GCA_004027655.1. Taxonomy (NCBI): domain Eukaryota; kingdom Metazoa; phylum Chordata; class Mammalia; order Rodentia; family Gliridae; genus Graphiurus; species Graphiurus murinus. The sequence continues at coordinate 7,967 of PVLC010005182.1, forward strand.
CTCCCCCCAGCCTCCGGGCAGAACCCCCGCCGGGCCTGGCCAGGGATCCGGATCTCGGCCTGGATCCCAAATCCCAGTGCCGGGGAGGGAGGCCTGGTGTCCCTCCTGTGTGGTGCTCCTGGAGTCACCCTGCAGATTCTTGGCAACCTAGAAAACTTCAGGTCCTGAAGTCTGCCCCTCCCCCACTGCCTGCTGGTGCACTGTCCATCCGTCTGTCCGAAATGCCCACCTGCCCCCCACCAGCCTCGCCTACACCAGGTCCCAGCTCCCAACACTCGCCTGGCCCTGCTCCAGGGTTCCCCTCTGCCGCAGCACCCCCACACGTACGACAGGGGCCACCGCCCGCCTGCCCAGCTGCCACCTGGCGTTCCCAGAGGGCGGCTGCAGCTGCCCCCGAGGGGTCAGGGTCTGATGGGCCTGGCCGGGTGCAGGGGCCAAGTGAATGTCCTGCTGCTGAGCCGAGCCCTGCACGGCCCGTGGCCCGTCCTCCCAGGCCGCAGGGAGCGTAGCGCGACCTGGAGAAGTTTGTCCACCACGGCGACCCGTAGTCGCTGGGGAAGGTGGCTGCCACCCGTGGGGGTGCGCGGACTGAGCCGGCTTCTCCCCCACGCAGCTCTGGGGCGCAGCACCCTTCCACAGAGCTGCCCCCCTCCCCCACCAGCCAGCGGTCTCCTCCTGGCACTTCACGCACGTGTTTCCAGGTATATTGTGTGCTTGGCTGTCAAATCGCCCCCACTGTTGCTTGTACTGTGTGTTTTTCTACTGTATGGAATAAAGGTTTACAAGCACACGCATCTCAGCCAGTGGGCATTGGGGGCCAAGCCGCACCCCCACCCCCAGCCAGAGCGTTTCCCTCCGGGCCATCCACATCTAACCCGAGGCTCAGCACACAGCTGAGCCGTGGGGCATGGCTTTCATGACGTTGATAGGTTTCTTTGGCAGCATGGAGACACCGGGCCCCGGGCTGGATGCTGCAGTCTGGCCACTACAGACACAGCCCAGCTCCTGCACTTCCAGCTCCCAAGCACAGGGACCAACACGCATGCTGCCCACAATGGCTGCTGCAGGGGACGAGGTCCTTTGTGCAGAGCCCATAGAAAGGCTCTTGGCTTCCAAGGAGTCCCCAGGCCTTGCAGCAAATGAGGCAGAGCGTCCCCTCCATCTCTGCAACCCACCCAGCAATGGAGAAACTGAGGCAGAAAGACTAAAAAGCAGCTGCTTAGGGACAGCCCAGGGTGGCTGCGGGCAGGGTGCTGAGCTGTGCACTTATCCCGTGGGAATGCTCGGTATGGCTTAGGGGGACCTCAGGCTCAGAAGGAAGGGTCCTGGGGCTGTTGCCCCATATCTGTGCTCTGGTCCAGCAAGCCCAGAAGGTTCTGGGGCTTTCTGGTCCAGCCTGCGCAGAGCGGCATGGTCTGGGAAGCTTCGTATCCACACACCACCTTCTCCCTCCAGGATGAGGATTACAGAACTTCAAATTCTCCCAAACTCTGAGAGGCTGGAATGCCACAGATCCAGATTTTGCATGACCCGCCCCAGGGCCCCCAGGAGCTGGGCTTGGGGCCAGGGTCACAGCAGAATCCTGTACAGTGCCTTTTGGTCTCTGGGGACAGACACCCCAGGCATTGGTGGTTCCGGGTGGTGGCTGGCTAGAGGGAGAGGGTCAGAAGGGAGAGCAACGTCACCCAGGTACCCAGAAAGAACTGGAAATGTGGCACGCGGCTTTTTAACAAGGATGCCATGATGGCTGGACTTGGGTCCCCAGGGCTGAGATCTGCGTGCCCAGGCTACCAAGTGCACCCCACCCTCCTGTGCAGGGCCCTGCCCGCCCCCCACTGAGACCGAAGAGCCAAGCAGAGGTGCTGGGGAGATGCCCCACCCCTGTCCCCTCTCCAGGCTGCAGTCCCCACCCCGTGTCTGTCCCCATCTGACCTTCAGCACTGTCGCCTTCTAATGTCTTCTGGGAAAGCCAGAGCTGTCGGTCCGCTCCCCGTTCACCCCTTCACCCGAGATCGCCCCTCACCCTGGGAAATGCCCACCGGTGGGTCCCTGGGAAAAGGCAGATTGCACCGCGCCCACGTCCCAAATGAGCCACGACGGGACAGAGTATATGGAGCTCTTCCGTTATTGCCCCCTCGAAGCGGGGCTTAAGTAAGGTGCCCAAGCCTATCGGCGTAAAGGTCAAACTGTGCACGCCGACGAGACCCAATCCTCGTAGTGATCACGCGGAATGGTGCCAATCAGGAGCCTGAATCACGCGCTGTCCATGCACGCAGAAGTGCAAGTATCAAATCAACTCATCATTCAACAAATTAAGTCTCTGCCCTCCCCTCCTCTCCTCGGCGCCATCTTCGCTGTGCCTCGTGGCGGCAGGGGGCGTGGCTACCCCCCCTTTTGGTCCCCACACAGAGCCAGGGCCCACAGCCCACTCGTGGAACTGTTCCCCTCCCCAGACACCCTGCCCCCCACTCCCACCCAAGCCCAGCCCCAGCAGGCCCCGAGCCATGGTGACCCCCAATATAGACCTGACCCGAAGTCCAAGGTCCGCCCACCCTCCCACCCCGCTCTGGGCCCTGCAGCTGGGTCCTCTGCTCCCCATGTACACGGGGACCCCAGGGGGCCCCTTGCTTCCGTGTCTTTGAGCCCCAGCAGAGAGTGAGGAGCCTGTGGGAGTGGGGGCAGGTCTAGGGTGAAAGGCGCTGCAGGGCATCAGGGGACCTCCACTTCGTTCCCTGGAAGGCCTATGCCTAGGGGAGCCGAGAGGGTATCAGAGCTGAGGGTGAGGGGTACCAGGGCTCGCTCCTGGAACCCCAAATCTCAGCAGTCACAGGAACTGTAGCTGTTTCCAGAACCAGATATTGGGTCCTGCCTGGCCACACTGTTTCTGAGTGTACCTGGCAGACCGAGAGTCCCTCCCCTCTCACCCCCCAGGGCGCAGCCTTGCTACCTCGGCTGGCCTGTTTCCCGACCGTTCAGGGGACAGAGAGGAACCCACAGATGTCAGACGCTGTCTCCTGTCACTCGGGGACCGGCCGTCTCTCCTGGTCCTATCTCAAGCCACCACTTTTGCCCAGCGGCCCGAGGCCACTCAGGCACGCGAGGTTCTCCTCTCTCCAAGATCCCGTGGGACTGTGGGTCACGGGGTCAAGTTCAAGTGGCCGTGGGCACGCTGCCTCTCCGGGCCTCGGTGGCCCCGCTGTATATGGAGCTCAAAGTGTGTCCTTGACAGGTTGGCGTTATTTAAAAGATGAGCTGATAACCAATCCTGATCCCGAAGAGGCAGGCCGCACACGGGATTATCGCCAAGAAAAAGAGGGAATTCTGTTCCAAGGAGGAGATAGTGGCTGCTGGCAGCAAAAGCTGCACCGAGAAAAAGAGAAAGTTCCAGAAAACATCCCGGGAAGATCGGAACAGACATTCCCTGGGGGGAAGGGCATACTCCAAGGTGACCCCGCCCATCCTATGTCCTAAACCCCAATAAAAACAAACTCATAAAAAAAAAAAAAAAAATGTTTTGCTGACCTGGGTGTCGCAACACAGGCCTATAATCCCAGTACTTGGGAGGCTGAGACAAGAGGATCACAAATTTGAGGACAACTTCAGAAACTTGGACTCTATTTCAAAAGAAAAAGGGCTAGGGGTGTAGCTTGGAGGTAGAATAACCCTGGATCCAATCCCCAGCACCCCCCACACACACACATACACACACACAATATGATAATAATAATAATAATAATAATAATAATAATAATAATAATAATGAGGAGGAGGAGGAGGAGGAAGAGGAGGAGGAGGAGGAGGAGGAGGAGAGCTGGACGGCACTGAAGGAGCCACAGGCAGGGGCTCCTGGCCCGGGGTCCACCAGAGCCCCCCCTCAACCTCCTGACCTCTCCTCACAGCCCAAGCTGCTCCGGTGTGAAATGGGAGGTGGAGGCGGGGTCTCTGAACTCGGAGGACCTGGGCTGTGGTCTCGGCCCTGACACTTTCTAGCTGACCAGCTGGAGCCCTTGGCTCTGAGCTTCCCCTGCATCGGGCTGGGGCTTTCGCCTCCGGAGGAGGGGTGCCAATTCTTGGACAGCCCTCACCCAGTGCCAGGGGCCGCCTGTCCAGCTGCCCGCCCGCAGGCTCCCTGGGAGGAGCTGGGTCTGTGACGCTCAGTCCCCATCCTCCCAGCCCCCAGGCCCCACTGCTCCAGCCTCCCAGCTGCTCCTCCAGCTGCAGTTGGGGAAAAACAACTTTTTCAGGGCCGCCAGCTGCCGCCAGAGCTTGTGCAACCTCCAGTCTCCTCCCTCCCACCCCTCCCTGGGCGCCCGGAGGCTGTAAACAGGGCTCACCCTGCAGCAGCCTCAGGGCCTGGGACACACCTGGAATCCCACAGCACCGGGGTCCCCAAGCCCCTCCCCACAGGGGAAACTGAGGCCCCAAGGGAAGTAGTTGCTCCAGATCACACAGAGCCGCTGACCGGCCTCCAGGTGACCGCAGGGCCTCTGCCTGTCCCTCAGACAGCTGTTTTCACAGCTGCCTGGACAAACATCCGCTCCCCAGGAGGAGCTCCTGGGACCCTCCAGTACCTCCTGGGGGAGCCCACTGGCTGACCTGCCCCCCAGTCTTCCTCCCAAATGCCTTTCTGCCAAACTAGCACCAAAGATGGGAGCCAGGCGTGGTGGCGCACGCTTGTAATCCCAGTACTGGGAGGCTGAGACTGGAGGATCCAGCCTCAGCTACTTAGTGGGGCCCTCCACAACTTAGTGAGACCCTGTTTCAAAATAAAGAATAAAAAATAGGACTGAGGGCATAGCCTGGAGGTAGAGCGCCCCTGGGTTCAATCCTCAGTACCACAAAAACAAAACAGAACAAAGATGGGAGTTCCGGAAGAGCTCCCGGGAGCCTGGGGTCAGTCCCCTGGGCCTGGGAGAAGGGCCTTGAGGCCACCCAGCCCTCACTCCCTGCTCCCCACACTGCCCCAAGGCGTCCTGCCCTTGGTCCAGGTCATCAGGCCTTTGGATCTGGCCCCCCCTGCTCTGATCTCCAGCCTTGGCCTTTGTACAGTGGCTCCCCCACCCAGAACCTTCCCGCAGGCCTCTGTGCCTGCTTCCTCTCCACACTCTGTCCCCTACCACGATGACTGAGAGGTGGCCCCAAAGGTGTCCACGTCCAACCTGGAGGCACTCAGTGTTGTCATATACGGCAAAAAGGACTTTGCAAATGGGATCAAGCTATGGGTCCTAAACGGGGAGATGACCCTGGACAATGTGGCAGGCCTGGTGTCGTTACAAGTGGCCATCTTAGGGGATGGGAGGGGTCCCACAGAGAGGAGGAGATGTTGAAACGGAGGGGGTGTTGGGAGTCTCCTCTTACTAGTCTTTTCATGTCCAGTGTATCTTGATGAATGAAGTCCAAGGACTAGCAAGGGGCATAGAAATAGAAAAGCTTATTTTAAGTTAGGGGAAAATAGAGGACAAAGCAGACCGCCCCCATAAGGGGGGGGGGGGGCAGAAAGACGGTGGCCTCGAAGCCCTTGGCCAATGGGCTTTTAAACCTTCTTGAGATTTTCTATCCGTTCTTTCATGATTGGTCAGAATCGGGTTTGGGGGGACCAATGGCTTTTGCACAGTTTCAATCCTTAATTTGAATGACTATCTGCAGGCTGGCCCTGATTCCCAACCTCACAGAAAGGAGGGTGCAAATGGCCGCTTTAATCCTCCCTGTCCCCAGGTCCCCTGTCCTGCCTCTGTATGCCCATGGCAGCAGAGGCTGGGGTGGCCGGGGGAGGACCAAAGGGGCAGGTGACTTCTGCAAGTGGAGAAGGCAGGGAAAGAGCCCTCTCCTCAGAGCCTTTGAGGGGACCCCCACCACCACCGCACCCCGACTTCAGCCCTAACAGACGCCTTCTATAATTCCAGACTGCAGAATTGTAAGCGAATAAATACCTGTTGTTTTAATACAATTTGTGGTCATTTGTTCCAGTCACCATTGGAAACTTCTGTCTCAGACCTCCCTCAGTGGCCCCAAGAAGACCCAGGCTCTGCCTGTGTCACAGGTGCAGGGACTCCTCAGGTCAGTCATGGGCTCTGTATCCTGCTTATTTCAATGTTCATCGGGATCTTGATGACCCCCCCCCCCAGCACAAACACTTTTGCTCCATCACAGCTGTGTCCCCAGAGCCCTGCCCAGGGTCTGGAATAGGGCAGGTGTCCCGGGGAGGTATTCTGCTTTGAGCGGGACTTGGGCACCTCAAAGCGCAGCCTTGCTCTGGCATGTGGGCCTTTGCTTGCCACGTCACTCCACACCAGATCCCAAAAGTCAGTTCCAAAGATGCTAGGAACCTAGGGACGAAGGAGAGGAGAGGCGAGGGGCCTGGCCACTGGCCTCTCTGAGCCTGGGGTCCTCTCTGGAGATAGAGGACAGTCTCTGCCCTGCAGACATCCCTCTCAATAGAGCAGGCCTGTGCTCCGCCTGGACCCCCAGCCCTCACCAAGCCCCTCTCCTGGGATCTGGCAGACTCTGGGGACACCCCAGGCCAGGAGAGCCCCCAAGGAAGTGGACGCCCCTCTGCCTCATCTCCCAGCTCTGTGGACCTCCTTCCTGGACCCGGGGCTGCCCTCCCTGGGGGTTGCTACCTCCCGACCTCCTCCTGCTCACTGCTCGTAAGAAGGATGTGCATGGGGCACACAGGAGCACCCCACTCAGCTCACTCGAATGCGTGTACAAACTCAAGCACCCACATGCAAAGTGCAGGCTTTCTGAGGACCCGCATGCTTGAGATCTGTGTATTTTTCCTTTGGTTTTTTTTTTTTTTTGATACTGGGGATTGAACCTGGAGCATTCTACTTCTGAGCTACACTCCCAGCCCTTTTTATTTTTTATTTTGAAGCAGTCTTGCTAAGTTGCTGAGGCTGGCCTCAAACCCACGATTCTCCTGTCTAAGCCTCCCAAGTACTGGGATCACAGGAACATGCCACCACACCTGGCTAGGCGCGTGCATTATTTTTTCAAAGTCATTTTTATTGTCAAGGGTGACACCCACACAGAAAAGTACCCCAAATCTCCCCGTTCAAGTTGTTGCCACAAAGCAAAGTGTGCAGGACACCACCCAGGTCGAGAGATGGTACAAGAGCCCAGGACCTCCCTCCTGCCCCTCAGAGGTCAGGATGCCCTCCTCCCATCTATAACTTACCACCGATAACATGCACTGGATGTCCCCCCTGCTTAATTCACGAACGGGACCACACAGCGCACGCTGTGTGTACTCCTCGCGTATTTGGGAGACCTGTCCGAACTGCGTGAGGCAGTTGCCCATTGATTTTCACTATTGTGCAATGCCTGTCCTGTGCATATATGGTAATTCTGGTGCCCAGTCTCCCGGGAACGGGCATCTTTATTGTTTCTAGCGTGGGGC
>PVLC010005182.1:15465-26791 GCA_004027655.1 Graphiurus murinus
CTGGGGATTGAACTCAGGGGCATTCTACCTCCGAGCTACACCCCCAGCCCTATTTTTTATTCTTTATTTTGAAACCGAGTCTCACTAAGTTGCGGAGTGCCTCACTAGGTAGCTGAGGCTGGCCGCGAACCCGGATCCTCCGGTCTCAGCCTCCCAAATGCTGGGATTACAAGCGTGCGCCACCACGCCCGGCTCCAGCCTTATTTTCTATTCTTTATTTTGAAACAGGGTCTCACTAAGTTGCGGAGTGCCTCACTAGATAGCTGAGGCTGGCCGCGAACCCAGATCCTCCAGTCTCAGCCTCCCAAATGCTGGGATTACAAGCGTGCGTGCTGATGTGTTTGGTTTGAGAAGAGATGCACATTCACCCGAGTGGTTGCTCTGCCTTGCACCCCAACAGCGCTGGGCGTCGTCGGCCTTGTGTTTGGGGCACTCTGTGGGCACCCGGTGGTAACCCGGGGATCCCTGGGGCAATTCCATGACTAGTAATGAGGTTGGGCAACTTCTCAAGCATTTACTGGCCACTTGGACACAAGAGCCCATCCTGACCTTGAATCTGAATGACACTGTTGAGGAATGGCCCCGGGGATGTGATGGACGTTGACATGCCTGAGTGTCCAGCCCAGAAAACACTGCAGAGACGTTTTGCTTCGTTCCTGCTCATAGTGGGCACACAATAAATAACTGGGGCTCTTGGGGTGTTCATACGAAGATGGATTGGAATGTCCTCCCGGTCCTAGGACTCCAGTTCCTAACTTAGTGACAAAGCAGAGAAAACTGTTTCAAACACATTAGCTTTGGCAAGTAAGATCTCTCTCTCTCTCTCTCTCACACACACACACACACACACACACACTCACGTCCGCTCACTAACACTCTCCCAGCCCCGCGCTCTGTGCTCTGCCCTGATAGGAAACAGCCTTTTTACAAGACAAATGTGCATTTTTGTTCTGTATTTGGTTGGAGGCTTCGATGCATCCGGGCCGTCCAAGGGCTCGGCCGCGATCTGGCCTCCGGCCTCTGGACGTCAAGACCTCTGCCAGGAGTCCATGTCATGCACGTATGGAGCCCTTTTCTATTTTGGTCGAAGAGAGGCCCACTCAGGGCTGGGATCCAACTTGGCCACTATCTGAACGATGTGTTTGCTTTTAACGTTGAATTGGGTCTAAAAATAGGTCTACAAAGGTGGCCGCTGAGGCTGCGGGTCTGCCTGGCCTATGGAAGGTTCTCGAGCTCATGGTGGGGCCCCGACGGGGAAGCTAAGGACAGCGCGTCCTCGGCCTTGCTTGCTGGACCCCCTGGACCTTCTGTCTGAGTGTGATGCCCCTTCTTCCTAGGACCAGATGCCACCTCCTTTGGGAAGCTTCCTCGACCCTTGGCTATGGCGGTCTCCCTGGATCAAGCTATGTCTCCACCGAAAGTCTACAATCGTGTGGACATGGCTGGGCCTGTCGGGTTCATCCGCACATTCTAGTCCTTGGCTGAAGGGCTTAGTGGAAGCTTCGAACTCGAACCCTGGCTGAGATCCGACCTTGCCTCTGCGAGTCCCAGCTCTGTGACCTCTGGCAAGTTGCTCTCTCTCTCCGGGCCTGTTTCTGCGCCTGGGAAGCAAAACAGCGATCCCTGCTGTGGGAGCAGAAGTGAGGCTGAGAGCGCCCAAGCTTCCTCTTGTTTCTGCCCTTGGATTCCTGCACCCACGTCAGCAGCTCTTTACCTGATGCAACCTGGATATGAGACTCCTGCTGGGAACACAGTGGTTCATACCTCAGAGGCGTGTCACGGGTTAAATGGGATGATTGGAGGAAAATAAAAGTAAGACTCTGCCTGGTGTCCCCAAAATATGAGCGGCCATCACCACCATCAACACCATCACCATCATCACCACCATCATCGTAACCATCACCATCAACACCATCATCACCATTCACCATCACCATTATCACTATCAACACCACTATCATCACCATCACCAGAATCACCACCGCCACCATTACCACCACCACCACCATCATCACTGTCACCACCACCACCATTACCACCACCACCACCACTGTCATTACTTTCACCATCACCATCACCATCACCAGAATCACCACCATCACCACGACCATCACCACCACCATCACCATCACCATCACCATCCCCACCATCACTATCAACCCCAATGTTTCTCAAGAAGAACCGACCCGCATAATTATGCGAGAGGAAGACACCGGCTTAGCACAATCTCCTGGGACTCGAGAAGTCACGTCTGAGCCGTTCGTCAAATCACTGAAAGTCGCAGTGCCCGGGCGTCCCCTGTGACTGTCCCCAGGGGATTTGAGTCTCCTCCAGGATCTTCCTAAGTAATAGTGAAGACCCCCTTGTCCTGTCTTACAGAGTCATTTTCTCTGTCCTGGGGAGCCTGGCAGCCACCCTGGCCTTGAATGCCTCCCCTGACACAGACACGTCGCGGTATCTCCCCAGGGAATCTGTCAGTGGCTCCGCGACCCCTGCTCTGTGTCACTGCACAGGTCACGCCCGGCCCCGTGCTAAGCCCTCGCGCTTCACCCGGCGTTTCCAGAAGCAGTGAATTGTGGAGGGGCCATGAGTTTGTCCTTGGTCTCTGGCCTTAGCAGCGGTTCTGGGACGGAGCTGGACGGTGCTGGGTCGGTGCCCGCCATGGCATCGCCGGGACGCCAGCTCTTATGTCATTGTGCTGTTACTTGAGCAAAACAAGCCCGACATAGGGTCAGGCCATGGGGAGTGCTATCCTTCCGAGCCTCGGTCTCCTCACCTGTGGAAGGGGCGTACTCACACCTGCCCCGAGGTTTGAGAAGGGCACACAACAGGCAGGCCATGAAGAAGTGCAGGGAGCTCCTCGGAGAGAAGCCGTCCCAGCTGGGATTTCTAGAAAGATCCCAAGATGGTCACAGCCCCGGTGTGGTGGAGCTGTCCCAGAAGTGGGTCCAAGAGGGTGACAGCCATGCTAAGGGGCCCCGGCCGGCAAAGCCCCTCTTTGGGGCAGGCACACCCCGCCCCCACTGCTTCTTGACGCTCCTCCAAGCCGGCCCAGTATGGCCGCCGCCGGCGAGGCTGGGAGCAGCGTCCCCCGGACCCAGCTGTGCGGGTCTCGTCCCAGCCCAGGCTCCCTGGATCACATCTGCAGCTTGGAATCGGCTCGAGTGGGGTCATCCACAGCGAGGAAACTGCAGGCCCCACAACCAGCCTCGTTTCGTGTTTGCTTTGGTTTGTTTTGGAGAGGCAGCCATTAAACGGGTCCCTTACCCTACGGGTTCCAGGGACGAGGACATCTACTGGGATCCCTTTCCTGGGCCTCAGTTTCCCCACCTGAAAGATGAAGGATGTGGGTTTTCTTTGTGTGTTTGTGTGTGTGGTACTGGGGACAGAATCCAGGGGCATTCTACCTCTGAGCTACACCCCCAGCCCTATTTTTTATTCTTTATATTTTTTTAATATTTTATATTCTTTATATTTTATTCTATATTATATTCTTTATATTTTATATTCTTTATATTTTTATATTTTTTATTCTTTATATTTTTTTCTATTTTATTCTTTATATTTTTTATTCTTTATTCTTTGACACAGGGCCTCACTAAGTAGCTGAGGCTGGCTGCCAACCTGGATCCTCCGGTCTCAGTATCCCAAGTACTAGGATTACAAGCGTGCGCCACCATGCCCGGCTAGGATGAGAGCTTTCTGAGTGTGGAAAATAGAGTGGTCCTAAAACTGCGTCTCCATTCCTCCCCTGGGGAGTCGCGGCCCTGAGTTTCTTTCTGGTAAAGGGATTCTAGTCCACCTCAGGGCCAGCTGAGGGTGAGTGGGCTTCCACACCCGTGGTGAGAGTGCCCTGGCTCACTTCGAAAGGTGGCCAGGCTTGGCTTCGTCCATCTCTGAGAGGTTTAAGCGCTTGCCCTGCCTGCCCAGCTCGTCTGATTGCAGAAACCCATCCTAGAGAGACGCACAAGTGCTCACAGGAGCACCTTGGCAGGGTGACCATTCTTTCCGCCACTGAAGAGGTGGAGGGTGACATTAGGGAACCTGTCACCTCCACTGCTGCTCTGGGGAGTCACCCCCTCCACCCCTCCCTTCTGCAGGCAGGGAGGCCCCTGGGCAGGTCCCCGGCGATGTCCCCCAGAAGAACACAGGCACACGGCCCGCCACTGTCTCTAAGCACGTCCCTGCTCGCCCGGTGACTTTGGGCTCTCCCAGGCAGGTGGGCAGTCCTGGCCAAGCCACTCGCCTGGCTCAGGGTTGCACCCACCTCTCTGGCCTCCTGGGACCGAAACACCCAGCGCACTCGGAAACATCTTCACTCTTACCACCACGTTTAGCTCAGCGATGGTGACCAACATCACCATCAACGTGGGGGTCCCTAGACACCCCTAACTCTCCTCCAGAGATGCTCTGGCCACTTCCCTGGTGGAGGGATCCAGCACTCTCTGCTCAGGGATGAGGATTCTGGGCAGGGAGAGTCCCCTTTAACCACCGTTACCACAGCGACGCCTGTGTTAGCCACTCACCACGTGGAAGGCATTATGTGAGCACTGGATGTCCGTGATGTCACTGAATCCTCAAGTGACCCTCTAAGCGGATTTGTGTCCCACTTTTGCAGATGAGGAGATGTGCTCAGAGAGGTAGAGGGATATTCCCAGGATGCACGGCGGGAGGACAGAGGGCTGAACATGAGCCTGGATCCACCGGAGTCTGAAGCCCAAGCTGTGAGCGCCAGGCACACACGTGCAAACCGCCCTGCTTGGCAGTGACCAGGGGGCCCCACTCTTGAGGCGGGGGCTCTGAGCCTCTGCCAGCCTCCGCCAGACAGGCTCGGCTATGGACTTGGCAGATACAGGCTGCAGAGAAATATTTGTGAAGTGACTGAATGCTTTGTGGACTCGCCAGGACTGGGTAGGAGCTGGTACAGACCCTCCTTGCTGTTTCCTTAATCAACTGCGCCTCCAAGAACCTGCTCTGGGCCTCAAGAAGAGGCAGGTGGCCTCACCTGCCCGTCTAGTCCTGCTCATCGAGTGCTGCTTCTGTGCAGGACAAGGGGGCGCAGGCTCTGGGTCCACAGAGGAGCAGGGCCCTGTGGTGCCGCCCCGTTCCCTTGGCAACGACTCCCGTCACAGCCGGGAGCCACCTCCATCTGCCTGTGGTGACCCGAAGCACAGGACCAGGCTGGGTTTGTGCCACCTGATGCCGGCGAGTGACCCTCCGCCAGGGAGGGACAGCAGTGTGGGGCTGATACCAGCTTCCTGGGGCTGCCCGGGCCGCTTGAGTCTCCCCCACTGCCCATGGCCGTTACCTCTCATTCATATGCCCTCCCTTTCCGGACCTGCTTCCTGAGCCCTACCAGGGCTTCCTGGGACCACCTCACCCCCTGGTCAGCTTTGGAGAGCTCACACTAAGCCGATGACAGCCAGGAAGCGGCAGTAAAGGGAGGTGGCTTCTTGTCCAATCCATTCCCTTTCTTCCACCATAACCCCTGGCAAGAGAGAAAGAGCTCAGTGACCAGGATGAGGTAGGTCAAGAACTTCAGAGAGAGGAAAAACTCTGGGCTCAGGAAAGCAGAGGGGCTTCCTGGAGGAGGTGGTGCTAGGCCAGGCCTTGAAGGCTGAGCCCAATGTCCCTCGGTGGCGGGGCCTGCTAGGGGCCTTTCCGCTGCAGACAGGGGCACATGACTGTAAGAAAGCACAATCGAGTTTCTTGGCCGTATCTGCTCCATCAATTATTTAAAAAGCATTTAAAAATAAAGGACCCCAGCTGGAGAAATAATCCCCTCTCAGCCCATCCAGGCCATGGAAAATGGGATGCTTCCCAGTGCTCCGTCTCCGCAGATGTAAAAAACAGAGGGACGCGGCCTGACCCCAGACAATCGGCCCATCAGAACACTTGGACAGGAGGGACGGCCAGATTCCAGGAAGGAGACGCATGACCGCCACCCCGATGACACTCTTGGGCCCTGTCCTGACAGCTCCAAACGGCCCTGCTGCTAAACTCATCACTGGAGCCCTCGCAGATTGGCACAGCTTCCTTTCTGCATTTTTCCTTAAGGGAAAAAAAAAGCTTATTGCTCTTTTCTAATGCTAAAAGTAACATATTTTTATTGCAGCAAAATCAGATAAGCGCACGCACACACACACACACACACACACACATCACAATCACTCACCGCTCCAGCACACAGTGACTACAAGTACTGAAACTTAAGCACCCATCAATATCCACAAAATAACTTGCTGAGGTACTGGCTGGGACGCTGTTGAGTCTGCAGATCAATCTGCAAAGAACTGACACTTTGACACGGTTGAGTCTTCCTATCCATGAACATGGGATATCTCTCCATTTATCTAGTTCCTCCTTGATTTTCCAGCCTTTTTTTCTGCCTGCATCTTGCTGCTCTGAGAACATTCTGTAAGGAGGTTTCGGTTCTGTTTGCTCACGTAACATTATGCAGTGTGCAATCTTTCTCTGAGCATAGATGTTAACGAAGGGCTAACTGGGCATGGTGGCACAGACCTAGGGTCCCGGTACTTGGGAAGCTGAGACAGGAGGATTCCAGGTTTGAGACCAGCCTTGTAACTGAGCAATACTCTTGGCAATTTAGTGAGACTGTTTTAAGACAAAACAAAAAATTTTTAAGGGCTGAGGGTGTAGTTCAGAGATGGAATGCCCTTGGGTTTAATACCATGTACCACCGAGGGGGGGGAGAGAAATATGTTAATGACAGCCTAATTCAATACTTGGAGACACAATAGTGATAGTGTACCTAACAATCCCCAGTTTTTGTACCTCTAGGTTTTTTTCAGGTTTGATGTTAACAACAATAACAATAATGAAAATCCACTTATCTTTTGTTCACTGAAACTTTGGAAAAGTTCAGGAAAAGCTCAGAAAACTGCCCATGCACACTCCCTCAGCTGGCCATATCACCGGCAAGCTGCACCCACTCGAGGACATTGCTGAGACCTACTATGTGCCCACTGGGGGACTTGGGTGCCAGGAATCTCCTCAAGTATGGGGTCAGGACAGCAGCCCCGTCTGCCCGTGCCTCATCGGTCTGTGGGCACGGGGCTGACCTCTGCCTTGGGGAGGTCTACATGTTTTCAACACGATGCCAGGATGATTTCTTTGGGGGATCTTGAGTCTCTGCCCCACTGTTGACACCTTCAGTGTCAGTGTCCTGGGTCTCTGTGGAGGGTCCACCTTCTACTGCCTGCGCTTTCTGAGCTCTCTGTAACGCCGTGAACAGGCACATCGATGCATTCACTTCTAAGTGCATTGTGCGCGCTGATGTTTAATTCTGACCACGCCCCCGTGAAGAATCTTCTGTTGCCCTCCCCGCTTCGTAGATGGGGAAACCGAGGCACAGAGCAATGAGGCTCAGCTTGCCACGTCTGACCCTGGCTGTTGCCAGGTGGGGATTGGATTCGGGTAGCTGGATCCCGCAGCTGGGCTCTAAACACTCCACTCTGGTACATTGGATGAGAATGTGTTGCTTTTTTAGCCGGGCGTGGTGGTGCACGCTTGTAATCCCAGCATTTGGGAGGCTGACACCAGAGGATCCGGGTTCGAGGCCAGCCTCAGCTACCTAGTGAGGCACTCTGCAACTTAGTGAGACTCTGTTTCAAAATAAAGAATAAAAAATAGGGCTGGGGGTGTAGCTCGGAGGTAGAATGCCCCTGAGTTCAATCCCCAGTACTGCAAAAAAAAAAAAAAAAAGAATGTGTTACTTTTAAAATAGGAAAGAAAGAAATTTGTGTTTAATGGAGTAACACCCCAAATAGAAACCTTAGCATGCATTGACGTGCAGCCTTGCAGGGAGATTCTCAGAGCCTCAGATTAGACTTCTCGAATGTGTGATGGTTTTGAGTCAAGAACACTGGGGTAAGGAGTCCTGGGAACACTCTCCCGGCCCCCACCCGAGCAGCACCCCCCAGCCCAGGTGTTCTCCCGTGCCCCTCACTCCACCAGACCCCACCTCACCGAGAACTCAGGGCTCACACAGGGCGGGTGGTTGCAGGAGGCCAGAGCACAGGAGCTCCTGTGGCTATGGGTGCAGGGTCACCCCAAGAGCAGCGTCACTTGGGGGTGGTTCCCTTCTGATCCCTGGCTCAGCCTCTACCTGGGACTCCTGGACCACAGCAGACAGACAATGGGGGCACCTCTCGACTTCTCACCATGAGAAAGGCTCCTTCGGGTGTTGGCTGGGATTCTGGAAGGTCCTGAGACCCTCCGTGGTCAGAAAGGCAGTGTGACTGCGGAGTTCTGCTCTGGTGACAGAAGGGCCTGGCGTCCTGACTCCCCACCTAGAGCTGTGAATTAGTCCATTTCTCGGGCCTCAGTTCCCTCGTCTGTTAAATGGGTATAGGATTTCCACTTCACGGGTTATACACGGGCTCCGAGGCCACCCAGGGTCGGCGCCACTCAGCAGAGATGGGTGGTCTCTTCTTCCCTCTCTGTTCCTGGGGAGCGGCAGGAGGGCTGTTTTGGGTGTCAAAGTCGGCCACCCACAGCCCCACACACCTGCTTGTCCCCTCAGGAACCCTTGTCGCCTGCTTAGACTGGCCAGCTGGCATGGCCGAGAGCCCTCAGGCTGGCAGCCCCGGCGGGTGAGGTAGCGTCTGTGCCGTGCCTGGGGCACAGAAGGGAGCCGGGCAGTGCCAGGCAGCCTGGGGGGGGGGCATCCTGGACAGTGAGCCAGTCTCCCTGGCAGGGGCCTGGAGTGGGGGGCTCTGGATGACACTGCCCAGCTCCTTTCCTGGGTCACAGTCCCACCCTGTGTAGCTGGAGAGGAAACTCCAAGCCCCTCTCCTGCCCAGGGGACCAAGAGGAAAGGGAGGACACCTAGGGTCCTGCCAACCGGACAGCCTCAGAAAGACAGGGTCACAGGGACAGAGCGTCAGTTGGTTACAGCAAAACCCCTGCAGGCACCCCCGCTGCAGACACTTGCGTGCAGTCCCTTGGGCGGAGAGACACACAGCCCCGACTCCGCCTGGGCAGGAGAGGACAGACTGCGGTGTGGTCCGCCGGCCTGTCTGCAGAGGCTCTGGCCTGCGATGACAGTGACCGAGGGTCTCGTTCCAGGAGTCTCAGAGCCTCAGGAATGGAGCCACTGCTAGAGCTCAAGCCCCTACAGACGGGAGGAGGCCCAGGCACCAGGGGGGTGCGGCATGTGACCGGGTGCAAACAGGGGCACCCTGCAGCTGAGCCTCCACAGACCACAGACCCCAAAGACCTGTGGAGGAGGCAGGGCCGAGGCAGGGCAGGGCCGAGGCAGGGCAGGGCAGGGCCGGCGGGCCTCCTCCTCCCCACCGCACCAGGGGCGCCAGGTCCTGAAGGCCATGGCCCCGGTGAGACACTGAAGCCAGGAGTCAGCAATGAGCGGAGGCTTGGCTCAGCCTGCAGGCCTGGCAGAGGCTGTGACGGGCAGGAGGCCGCCGGCCAGCATGCACCCACACCCAAGCCTCTCACACCGCACCCCACTACTGGACCCATGCTCACAGGGTTGCACAGTCGCACTGCCCCCCCTTCACGCAGTCGGAGCCCGGGGACACGCGGGCAGCGGCGAGGTTGGCTTCTTGTCGGCTCCCAAGGGAATCTCTCCAGCTGGCCGCCTGCGCTGCGCCCGAGGTCCCTGAGCTGCTGGGGCTCGGAGGAAGGAACAAAACACTGTGTCCATCTCGGCAGGACATCGAGGTCCATCCTGCAGGCCCAGGACTCGCAAAGCCACCTCCACCCAGATGCTCACAACTTTTGCCCACCGCCAGCCAGCGCTGTGCAGGAGTGATCTTTACCACGGCGGCACTGGGGGGCAGCCAAGAGGGGAGGGAGTGCCTTCAGACTTCCTGGTCGCTAAGTCAATCAATTGCCCTTTTGGCCCAAGCGCCTCTGACAAGCCATGCTTCTGCATCTGGTGATCAAGAGTTCAGATGACCCCGTGGTGGCTCAGGGTGTTCTGGTGTGAAAGTCACCCCTGAGGACCACAGGGAGCCGAGGTGTCACGTTATGGGGACCACTGAGAGTGAATGAGCCTTCTGTGGTCCGAGTCCTCCTGTGTCCACCCAGCCAGGGCGGCAGGATGACCTCCATGGCCTACGTGACCTTCCCTCTGGTGGGCCCCTTCCTCCATAGAAAATATGTTTTCCAGTCAGGGGTGATGACACACATCTTTAATCTTAGCACTTGGGAGGCTGAGACAGTAGGATCACAGGTTCGAGGCCAGCCTCAGCAACTTGGTGAGACCCTCAGCAACTTAGCAAGACCCTGTTTCAAAATTAAAAAAAAAAAATCAAATAGGGCTGGGGGGGGTTGTCTAGCTCAGAGGTAGTACCTCCCTGGCTTCAATCCCCAGTGCCAAAGAGAAAAAAGTTTTCAATTGTATTTTCTGATTGGTACAGAGATAAACATGATCCAGGCTTGATTCATTATTATTACATTTATTATTATTATTATTATTATTATTATTATTATTATTATTATTATTATATTCACTTATAGTCATTATTATTGCATTAACTTTTTCTCCTGATTTTTTTTTTGGGGGGGGGACTGGGGTTGAACTCAGGGGCATTCTACCTCCGAGCTATATCCCCAGCCTTATTTTTTATTCTTTATTTTCAAACAGGGTCTCACTAAGTTGCAGAGGGCCTCACTAGGTAGCTGAGGCTGGCCTCAAACCCAGATCCTCTGGTCTCAGCCTCCCGAATGCTGGGATTACAAGCGTGCGCCACCACACCCGGCTTTTTTCTCCTGATGTTTAAAGAAATTTCAGTTCAACATCTGCATAGGCCTCACAAGCATGGTGAGCCCTTGGGCTACATCTGCTGTACCCGGAGGAGAAGTGGGCCCCAGTCCCCGGAGTTGTGCTCCTGTAGATGAAGCATTTAGGTCCCCCCAGAATTTCACACGCTGAATCCAGCCCAGGGGGTGGGGTTAGGAGGTGGGGCCTTTGAGGGGTGATGGGGTGAAGGCGGAACCTCAGGCGGGCTCAGTGCCGCCAGCACGAGTCTGCTTTGTGTTACTATAATGAAACACCCGAGGCTGGATACTTATTTCACAAACAGGTCTACTTGGACTCACAGCTGTGATCTAAGAGCGAGAGGCCGCATGTGGTGGTGACCCCGAGGTGGAGCAGAGCATCACACAGCCAGACAGGGAGGGGTGCGTGTCTCCTCTGCTCTCCTTCTTGTGAAGCCACAGGACTCAGTCATGGGGCTCCGCCCGGTGACCTCATGGACTCCTAGCCACCCCCATGGCCTCAGCCCTAAGCACCATGGTCTGGTCAGTCTTCCTATTTCACAATGGAGATTAAAGTTCAGAG
>PVLC010005182.1:26891-78647 GCA_004027655.1 Graphiurus murinus
AAGCCCAGCGTGGGTGGTGGCACAGGCTTGTAATCCCGGTACTTAGGAGACTGAGGCAGGAGGATCTGGGTTCGCGGCCAGCCTCAGCTACTTAGGCCCCCTGTAACTTAGTGAGACCCTGTTTCAAAATAAAGAATAAAAAATAGGACTGGGGATGTAGCTCAGAGGTAGAATGCCCCTGGGTTCAAACCCTAGTACTGCAAAAAAAAAAAAAAAAGAAAAAAGAAAAGAAAAGTTCAGGGCCTGAGGGGCACTCGAGTCAGACCCAAGCCACAGCGGTGCCCTCGTGACAAGGCTCCAGGGCGCACACCCTCCCTCCTCCCCCCGCATGAGGCCAGGGAGAGGGCTCTGCTCCCAGGAAGTCGGCCCTCGCCGGCTGGATCTGCGGGCACCCGGCCTCGGAAGTCCAGCCTCTAGAACTGCGATGAACAAGTCTGTTGCTGATCAGCCACGGGCCTGTGGCACTTTGTCACAGCAGCCTGTACAGGCCAAGCACGTCTCCGCCCGGCACTGCACCCCAAAGGCAGAGAGGCGTGGCCACCTGCCACATGGCGTGTTCGGGGCCCCTGGGAGCCACTCAGCAGGGGCCTGTGCAGGTGGAATCCTGAGGGGCACCTGGAGGAGGGCCTCCGAAGAGCTGGCGGTGCAGCCCGGCATGGTGGTGCACGCTTGTAATCCCAGTACTTGGGAGGCTGAGACAGGAGGATCTGGGTTCAAGGCCAGCCTCAGCTCCTTAGTGAGGCCCTCTGCAACTTAATGAGACCTTGTTTCAAAATAAAGAATAAAAAATAGGGCTGGGGGTATAGCTCGGAGGTAGAATGCCCCTGGGTTCCATCCCTAGTAATGCAAAACGAAACAAAAACAAACACACAGCTGGCAGTGCCTGGTGACTGCTAACCACCTTCCCCATTAGTCCCCCGCCCCCCGTCATCCAGAAGTCCCGGGAACATTGCTGGAGTTCTAACCCACCTCCACTAGTCCAACGCTCTCCCATGGCCAAGTCCTCAGGAAAAGGGCCGACTCCTCACCCTGGAATCCAGGGGCTCAGATCTGCCCCCGCCCCCCCAGCTACGCGCAGGTGCCTTCAAGAGAGATTTCCAGAGTCACCCTGACCCGGACACCTCGAGTCCAGGAGGCCCCGGGCTACCTGGCCAGGGATGGAATCGCCGTTCCCACGGGGGCCTGGCTCTCGGGCCAGACTCCCCGGGCTGGGCTTTCTGCCACTTCGTTTCTGGAAGGCGTGGGCTTCCTGGCTTGGCTGTGAAGTCCCAAGGGGGCGATGAGGAGGAGTGAGCGCTGGCCGGCAGGGAGGGGCTGCAGCGGGGAGGTGACAGTCTAACGAGGAGCAGGAGGCTGGCAGTCCTCCTGCTCCTGGAATGTCTCCGCAGCTCCAGGGCGGGGGACAGAGCAGATGCTGTCCTCTGTGCTCTGGCTTCTTTGGGACAAGCCCGGGGAACCTCAGAGACTCACAGAAATCTGTGTATCTTGAGAATCTGGGCCCCAGAGTCTCTGCCTCTTGCAGACAGCTGGGCAGCTGGTGGCCACAATAAGTATGAGGGCTCCCGGTGTGCGCCTAAGCGCTGGCCAGACCTCGTCTCCTTAGGACTGTGTTTTCACGCTAAATCTCTTCTATTGTAAAGACTGAAACTGAGATCCCCATCCCTAGTTTGTACAGCTGTACAGGCAGCGCTGTGCTTCTACCTATGCTCTTAACCAGGGTGACCCCACTTAAGACCCCAGCAAGCTGGAGGGGAAGGGATGTGCTCTGTCCCCTCCCCACCCACGAGGGTCTCTAAGACTCAGTGTCCCCAGCAGCTTCCTTCCTCCTTGCCCCTGTCCCTTCTCAGAGCAAGGCACAGGAATCCCTGGAAGCTTTTGGTCAATACAACCTCAAGCATGGTGGTGCACACCTGTAATCTCAGTACGTTGGGGGCTGGGACAGGAGGATCACAGGCTTGAGGCCAGCCTCAGTAATTTAGTGACATCTTCAGCAATTTAGCAAACCCTCTTTCAAAAAAATGAAATAAAATAAAATGGGGCCAGGGATGTAGCTCAGAGGTAGAACACCCCTGGGTTCAATCCCCATACTCAAAAGAAAACAAACAACAACAAAACAGCCAGGCGGGGGTCCCCCCCTACCTCCCTCCAAAAGCAGAGGGCCCTCTGCTCAGGACAGAGCTCTCCGGAGCTGAGGAGTGGGGACCTCCAGGCTGAAGGTCAAATCCCCACATCGCACTACAGCTGAAAAGTGCTTCGTACCCCTCTTCTTCCTCACCTCGAGAAGTTGGGGTTTTTATAGGTGACATACAGAGACCCGGGTACAAACACATGCACCAGTCTCCCAGGGGAAATGCCTGCTAATCAGCTAAGTGCACAGTATTGGAGCGCCGTCCCTGGGCGTCGGAGAGGAACACCCGGCTGGGGTCTTCTTGATGCCGGGTGTAAGGTTTTAATATTATCCTGCAGCACCTCAATTCTTGCTTCTCTGCATGGGAGGCATTAACGCAAAAAATGCACAAATGGAGACTACAGGAGGTTTACTCAGAGGAGTGACGGTGCCAGCTCAGGAAGGCCACAGGGGAGAGGGCGGGGCTACGTTCCAGGGAGAAGCTTCTGGAATGGGCAGTTTTCCTGGAGTGGAAAAGCCGCGTGGAGTTTTCCATGTGTTGGGTCTTGTTAACTCTGGATACCTCCTTTCTCACGCGTATTTCATTTAGGGGTGGTGGACTGCCCTTGGCACTTCCCTTAATGACTCTGCATTGTCTCTGTCCCCTTCCCACAAGGGAGGGGGTCTTAGTGAGACTTTATGGGTGGCCTCAGCTTTCTGGTATATCAGGGACCCTGTCTGCTCATGTCTAAACGGCTACTTAGCATTCTGATCCCGAAGCAAGCGGTTTCTGATGTAGCCACTGCAGCCTCCCACACAGCAGGCGTGCTTCTCTGAGCACCCAGAACCATCCTGGGCTCCTAACTGCAGGGTGTGCACCCTCCTCGGTGCCACCTAGCCTCTCTGGCCTCTCTGAAGCCTGGGGAAGGACGTGGCAGGGCTCCGATAGGGGGTGGTCTCAGGAGCCCCCCAGCCTCCTCTCACAGCTGCCTGTCCTGCTGCTTGTCCCTTGAACTGACCACACAAGTGCCCAACACCCTCTTCAGGAATGTGCTTCCATGCAGGTCAGCGCCATGCTGGTACGGTTTAGACAGCAGCTCTGAACCCAGAATTGGAAAGAGAGGCTCCAGCAGGCTGGCTCAGGACCAGCTTCAGCTCACAAGGGCCATGGAGACCCAGGGTGGGCTGAGGTGGGGAGGCTGGGCCAGGTAGAACTAGGAAGGTGCTCTCTGCTCCAGATGGGTATTCAGAGAGAGGCAGCCCTGGCCACACCACCTGCTATGGCTCTACTGCATGCCAGGGACTCTGCTCAGCATCTCTGGCTAACACCTCAGCCAAGTCTCCCTGCAAACACTTGTGACATTCCTGACAATAATAAAGTAGGGTATGTTTTTCATCCCGCTTACAAAAGAGTTCACCATTGCTCCACACCAGATGGGTTTGAGGGGGAAATAGAGCCACTACTTAGTCCTTGGATTATTCCAGACCTCTGTGGCCCAGCTCCATGACCACTTATAAAACCAAGGCTTACTTCTTCCTATCTGAAGGACACGGGAGTGGGGGACACGAAAAAACACTCAGGAAATCATTTATCTTTTTTTTTTTTTTTTTTTTTTTTTTTTGCCGTACTAGGGATTGAACTCAGGGGCGTTCTACCTCCGAGCTATACCCCCAGCCCTATTTTTTATTCTTTATTTTGAAACCGGGTCTCACTAAGTTGCGGAGTGCCTCACTAGGTAGCTGAGGCTGGCCGCGAACCCGGATCCTCCAGTCTCAGCCTCCCGAATGCTGGGATTACAAGCGTGCGCCACTACGCCCGGCTTCATTTATCTTTTAAATAATTTTGAATAGGTAATAGAAGGAAAAAACGGTTATGGACAAAGAACTAGGACTTTGAACTTTCTGGTATCAGTACTGGCAACCAGAAGGGGATGGAGTAATTCCTGCAGAACTGGCCTCTGCCCACCTTTTTCTGCAGAAAAATGACTAGAATTCTATACCCAGCTAAGCTATCCACCAAGCATGCACGTAGAATCGGACAGTGTCAGATACTTGAAATCTTGGCAGTTTTGTTTCTCAGGACCCTTACTGGAAAGCCAATAGCATATGCACTCCATAAACAGAAGAGTAAATCCAGACCAAGGAAGGTGTGGAAGACTCACTCCATGCACCCTCCGGCCTGGAGAGGAGATTCAGGGGCTGAATTCAGGCAGAGAGTCAGGGGTTGAATTACCATCAAGGGGGAAAAAGCTAAGCTTAGAAAAGTAACCAAATGTATCCCGTGGCTCTACTGCAGGTTACATCTGCAGAGTTGCGTGAGTGTAACAAGTGTGACATAATCACGCTGCCTTTGTGTTTACAGATGAGCCACGGGGAGCTCAGAGTGAGCCGGAGATGAGAGGAAGCTCAGATCCTCTCCCCCACAAGGGGGAGTCCACAAGACTGAGAAACATGGATACAAAAATGTTACTTAGAAATAGAGAGGTAGAGCCGGGCGAGGTGGCGCACGCTTGTAATCCCAGCATTTGGGAGGCTGAGGCCGGAGGATCCGGGTTCGAGGCCAACCTCAGCTACCTAGTGAGGCACTCTGCAATTTAGGGAGACCTGGTTTCAAAATAAAGAATAAAAAATAGGGCTGGGGGTATAGCTCGGAGGTAGAATGCCCCTGAGTTCAATCCCCAGTCCCACAAAAAAAAAGAAATAGAGGGGTACACACCAAAACAATTTTTTTTGTATTGTTATTTTAAAGGGAGCAGTTGGCTTTGGAAAAGAGTAATCAGAGTGTGTAGGTGGAAGGGTGGGAAGTTTCTAGAGCAAGCCTCGGGATTATGTAACTCCTTAGATTATATGTAAATACAATTGGGATTTTAAAACAAGTCCAAATAAAAAGTTCTGTGGTGACCCATAGATAACAGAGAGCTCAGAGTGCAGCCCGAGGGCCGCTTTCCTGGGACAGGGACCGAGACCTCCTTTGCATGGGGGGCGGGGGGGCGGGGTACCGGCAAGCTGGGGCCTGCCAGGTGCAGGCATCGGGGCTGGGGACTAGGTCCTGCCGACACCAGATGTGGAGCCTACGCCGATGTCCTCTTTGAAGGCCACGACAGGAGTGAGGGCCAAGACTCATTTGTAGCCTGAGAAAAAGATGATATTCTGGTCCCTCTGCCCCAGCGTGGGAACACACAGCCCTGGGTGTGGGAGAGGAGCCGAGCCCGGCACCGGCCCATCTGTCCTCTGGGTGATTTCCTTCAAACCACTGGCAGCCTCTCCAGTTCCCACAACAGCTGGGCGGCTTCATTTCCTCCCTGAGCGCGGGGCAGACGCGGGGTTCCGTTTCCTAAAGTGTCCCAGATCGCGCCCCGCTCCCTGGGTGGCCGGGGGCAGGTGAGGGCTCCCGTGTCCTGGGGCCTGTGCTGGGCCTTGCTTGGCCCCATGGAACTCACTTCTTTTTTTTTTTTTTTTTTTTTTGTGGTACTGGGGATTGAACTCAGGGGCATTCTACCTCCGAGCTACACCCCCAGCCCTATTTTTTATTCTTTATTTTGAAACCGGGTCTCACTAAGTTGCGGAGTGCCTCACTAGGTAGCTGAGGCTGGCCTCGAACTCAGATCCTCCGGTCTCAGCCTCCCGAATGCTGGGATTACAAGCGTGCGCCACCACGCCCGGCTCCATAGCCTCACTTCTCGGAGCGGTCCCCGTCCTGGTGTCACCTGAGACTCACGCTGCTCAGACACGTCTCCGAGTGGGGACCTGCATCAGACCACCATCCGTCAGAGGGGGTCCTCTGCCTGGGGTCTTCCTGCCTGGAGGGTTTAGTTCTCACTTAGTCTCCAAGGGCTGGGAGTAGTGAGGCCCGGGGATGACCCCCCACCCAGGCAGAGGGGCTCCCAGGTGCAGCCTCAGCACAAACACACAAGGACCCCGCCAACCGGCAGTGCCTGCATCCCCTCACCTGTGAAGCGCTGCAGGACAGCGCGCCCGAGATTCACGTGCAGCGAAAGCCCCTGCTCTGCTTCAGGTCCCGCTACGCTACAGCCTCTTCCAGGGGGCGACAGGCCTGGCTGGGAGTCTGGCCCTCTATGGACACAGACAGTGGCCAGGCCAGGACAGCAGGAAATGTCTGCTTTGTGGCAGCCCAGATGCAGAGGCCAGGGGTCTGTCTTAACCTGATTCCAGCCCCTGCTGGCTGTGTGTTGTGGGGCAGGTTACCTGCCCTCTCTGTGCTTCTGGTTCAGTGGGAAAGAGACTGGGGCGTCAGAATGAGAAAAGTCAGTCCACAGGTGCTTACCCTGGAGCCTGGCCTGGGCCATGCGCTGGAGATGTTTGCTAAACAGATATTAGAAAAGGGCAAGTGAGCCGGGCGTGGTGGCGCACGCTTGTAATCCCAGCATTCCGGAGGCTGAGACCGGAGGATCCAGGTTTGCGGCCAGCCTCAGCTACCTAGTGAGGCACTCTGCAATTTAGTGAGACCTGGTTTCAAAATAAAGAATAAAAAATAGGGCTGGGGGTATAGCTCGGAGGTGGAATGCCGCTGAGTTCAATCCCCAGTACCGCAAAAAAAAAGAAAGAAAAAAGAAAAGAGGAGGTGTACCCCAAGTTCAGCACAAGGAAGGGAGGAGCAAGGAAGTCATGGCGGGTGCTCAAGGAAGGCTTTCTGAAGGAGGAGGCCCAAGGTGAGAGGGAGTAAGGAGACCAGGAGGCGACTGGGGACGGGGTGCATTGGGGGCTGTGGCTGGATCTCCTGGGACCAGGCTCCCACGGCAGATAGGGAGATGGGGAAGGCAGGGCTGCTGCACCTGGCACCGGCCAGCGGGTGAGGTCCAGGCCCGTGCAGTCTGAAATTCTGGCCACGGGTCCCAAGGGCATAAGGGCAAGGGTGTATGGCAGAAGGGCCAGTAAAGGTCTGCTAATGTGGGGTGCTGCTCCAACATGAGGGCCTCCGTTGGCCTGGAATTGTGGGGGTCCCTTGGGGAGGACACAGCCCTTCCCTCAAGAAGCTGGACCAAGGCAGGGGTGGCGGCGTGGCAGAGTGGACTGGACTCTGTGAGTGATGACCTCCCCTCCCTTCCATACTGACTGCCCCTCAGTCCCTGCCCCAGGGTCGAAGTTGAGGATTCTATCTCTGAACTACCGCTGCAGCCCCATTTTATTATTATTATTTTTTTATTTTGAACTAGGGTCTCAGTAAGTTGCTGAGGCTGGCCTCCTACCTGTGATCCTCCTATCTCAGCCTCCCAAGTTCAGAGATTATAGGTAGCTCAGTTGTCCATCTTGCCATCCCTAACTCAAGAGGATAGAGCAGTCACGCCGAGTCCCGATTTGTGGAGCAGCTCTTTCCCTGGGCCGGGAAGGGCTTATGCCTTGCAACCAAGTTGCCTTGGGCTCAAATAGAAAAGCAGGCAGGGGGCCTGGATGGGAAGTTCACAGAGGAAGCGGCCCAACGCCAAACGGGAAAGGATGTGCCCATGTCCCCAGCCATCAGGGAAATGCCAACGAAAACCACAGCATCCTCCCGTGCGCCCGCCGGAGAGGACAGAGAGAAAGGACGAAATACCAAGCAATGGCGCACGCACACTGGAGCGTGGAACTTCGGGAAGAGGGGCCGACAGGGCTTGGAGGCCATCGGGCAGGGCCAGCTCAAGGTGCGTGCGGGACACCCGGACGCAGGACAGCCCACGGAGCGCCACCGAGGGGCCCGCCCGGCAACGTGGGAATCAGCTCTGCTCCAAGTGGCCCCAGAGGCTGTGCCGCAAGTGGGCAGGACCGAGAACGAGGGAGCAGGACGCGGACAGACGCTCTGCAGCCAGCAGCAGGCCACACGCAGGGCGCGGGGACCAGGCGGGCGCAAAGGACCGCACGGGCATGCGTGTGTTGGTAGGAGGACCGCTGCCTCTGCCCGCAGTGATCCAGGGCAGATGGTGACTGACCGGAAGGGCGGGGAGGGGACAGGTCCTGCTACAGGCCGGGCCATCATGGGGCACGGAGCTGAGCAGGTCTCTGCACCCTGCAGTGTGAGTATCACACCCTCAGGAAAAGCCAGCAAGGGTGCTGGGAGCGGACTGCGCAGAGCACCTTGCAGGGGCTGCATAGAGGTAGCAGGGAGCGGGGTGGAGGTGGGGGAGGGGAGGGAGCAGGGTGCTGGATGGAGGTGGAAGAGGGTTGGGGAAGGGGGTTGTTGGTGCCCACAGCCCTCAGATGCCTTTGTGGGCTCCTCATTCTAGGTTTGTGGCATGTAGGTTGGGGCCGGGGTCTTGGGGCGCAGCAGGGGAAGGGCACCTCCCCTCCATGGGTGTCCAAGGGGCGCCCCTGCACCCTGGCACCCGGGCACGGTGTGTGCATCCGATACCAGCGGCTGGCGGGAGTCTGCCGTGTTCCCACAGAGGGCTCTGCTGTCCAGGGCTGGGCTGGGGCCGCGGGCTTCCGAGCAGGGCTGCCTCTGCTGTCCCTGGCAGGCGAGGGTGGCACACCTAGGAGGGGGGTGGGAGCACTGTCCCCAAAGCTGTCACCATCGTCATGGCTGCTCGCTGTTGCAGCTGCAGACCGGGGGACCCAGGAGAGCATCGAGGCGAGCCCTGCAAAGAGCAGCCAGAACCCCAGGCTCCGCCATTTGGTGACCTGGGTTTGGGTTCGGCTCGCCCAACCACAGAACCAGTGAGTGCACCTGGTAGGGGGACAGAGAGGTCTCCGAGGGCCCTGGAAAGTGCTGCCTTGCATTCTCCTCCTCAGCCAGGCCCTAGATTGAACCGCTAACACCCCGGCAGCCCCCAGTACTCCGGAAAGGACCACCCAATTGGCTCCGTGGTTCCCCGTATCTCTGTGTCAGAATCAAAGGTAAAATTACCTGCAAGGAGGGTGAAGGGAAGGAACCTCCTAGAAGGAATTTTGCTGAGATGGAAGTCTGGACAGAAGGCAGTCCCTCCCCCGCCCCAGCCTGGGTTCTTTGGGGCACAGAGGGCTCGGGGGGAGGGGGGCTGCACGTGATGTGCAGGACGCGGCACTGACCAGCAGAGGCGGCCGGGCTCCTCCTGTGCTCACGGGGGGCTGCAGGCTCGAGCTCTCGGAGTTCCCGTGCCCTGGTGTGGGAAGTGAGCTGCCCCTGCACCTGGGGTCACCAGACGGGGTTCTGTGCATGAAGGAACCCATGCATCATGGGTTCTGTGCACCCCACAGACAGGGGACCAAGTCACTCTGCCTCAGTTTCCTTTTCTGAAATGGGTAGAATCATCTCATTCCTGCTTGGGCTCATAAAAACCTCATAAGGAGCAGGGCATGGTGGCGCACACCTGTAATCCCAGTACTTGGGGAGCTGAGACAGGAGGATATCAGAATATGAGATCAGTAACTTAATGAGAGCCTGTTTCAAAATAAAAATAAAAAGGGCTGGGAGTGTAGTTCAGAGGTAGAATGCTCCTGGGTTCAATTCCCAGTACCAGCACACACACACACACACACACACACACACACACACACACACACATCAAAAGCCTTACAAAGGAGTGAACCATGAGCCATTGTGTGCCAGTTGGCCAGAGCTGCCATAACAAAGTGCCACAGGCCAGGTGCTTAAGCAACAAAAATGCACTGTCTCACAGGCTGGGAGGCCGGAAGTCCAAGGTCAAGCTGTCTGTTGGGACAGACAGCAGAGCTGCCCTCGTTGGCCCCAACACTGCTCCTGGAAGGACATGAAAAGTCTCAGTTCTGCTGGCGCTGTGTGCACAGAGGAAGGCCCAGCACTCTCGGGCCCCTCTCCTCTCCTCCCCTCCTTCAGGAGAGTTGAGGGCTGTCCTGGCCCGGGGCAGCTTTTTCCCAGCTGACCCCACCTCTGCCCCACAAGGTCAGGTTCACGCTTGGGCTGCACCCCACTCTTGGTACACAGTTCCTGAAGGCCGCGTTGCGGTGCTCAGAGCTGAGGACGGGGGAGCAGCACAGCCGGGGGCCATCCCAGGGCCGCACGCCCCAAGCCTTGGTCCAGCTCTCTGTGTTTTACACACGCCTCTCTCCATGGAACCAGAGATGCTTGCCTTTAAAAATCCCTGGGTTACTGTAACTGGCAAGCGAGGATCTCTGGAAAGGACATTTGCTCATTTAATAGGTCTGGAAGGGAACAGCCACTTCTCACTCTTCCCCTCGTGATGGTTTTTAAAGAATTCGAACGCAGGAGGAAAGCGCCCTTTTCACTGGCAGCCGACTGTATCCACCCTTCTGTACTCTGGCGTCGCCGCCATGGCTGGCCACCCGCCTGCCTGCTGTAGCTGCGCTCCGTCCATCCTCGGGGTGTGGCAGTGTCTGCCCTCTGTTCGGCACTGAGGACCCTGTCCCTGGTCACAGGGGCCCCGAGGGGAGCAGCCCCACCTGCGGTCGAGACCACACCCCGCTCCCGGCAGCTCCAGAGACGCTGCCTTCCAGTCAGGAGTGGAGGGAGGGCGGGAGGGAGGGGTGACTGGCACTGGGGTCGACCCAACAGCCCCCGCGCGGCTCGTGCGGAGTCGGTGAGCAGCCCCTTCGTTAGCAGACAACTCCACCGTGCATGTTCTAACACTGGGGCGCAGCGGCCAGAGTGGCCCACACTCCCTGCCCAACACCCACGTCCACCCAGGTCGGTCCTTTACAGATTCATTCATTCCTTTGCTCACTCAGCCGCCCAGCTGCCGTCCGTCCGTCCCTCCCAGCGCCTCCTGCAGGCGGCCTTTTGAAGGGAGCTGAAGGCAGATGATCCACTTCCAGATCCAGATCTGGGCAAGGCTGACCACAACCCGGTCAGGGCTGTGCGCAGGGAGGGCGGCCCTGGCTGATGTGGTGGTGGAGGTGTGCTGCGCTGTTTTTCTGGGAAATAGGTCCTAGCTGGGTGGGGAAAGCGCTGGACCACCATGGCCCTGAGTCTTCCACCAACACCACATCCATCCAGGACTGCTGGGGGTGGTGCGGGAGGAAGCGCCATCCAGGGGATGGAGGGGCCAGGCCCTTGGGTGCAGTGCCCCTGCGCCGTCCTGGGGTTGGCATGGCAGCGGTGCTGGCACGAGGCAGATACAGAAGAGCAGTTCACACAGAGACAGACTGGCGACCGGCTCCTGGGGCTCCTGTGGGCTCCTGGGGCTCCTGGGGCTCCTGTGGGCTCCTGGGGCTCCTGTGGGCTCCTGGGGCTCCTGTGGCTCCTGCGGGCAGACCTTCTGCGCAGGTCCAGGATTCACAGACAAGAGCACAGAGGTGCATGGCCTGGATCTGGGCAGAAGCTCAGCATGGAGGTGGCAAACGGGGGACCACGCGCAGATCTAGGCCCCCTGGGCACATGTGGGCAAGCACACCCATGGCACTGGCTGGCATCTGTCTGCTCCAACTTGCCATCTTTATCTGTGACATAAGATGGCTCCTCCTTTGTCCCTAGGGCTACTGGTCATGCCTTTCTCCCCAGCTCAGGGCAGGAGATCTGAGGACAAGCAGTGACCCCAGGACTCTGCGCCGCAGAACTGCCTCAGGCTGTGGGAAGGAGCCCACATCCCGGGTCACCCCAGGGTCAAGTTCAGCCGGCCACCCACTTTCCCTGTGCCCGGGACTGTGTTAGGGACCGTCATACACTTGTCTCAATCTGCCCTTATGCCCTTGGGACCCTGGGAGACAGGGAATTTATAACTTTCATCAAGGAAGGAGCAATCCCACAAGTGACTGTGCTGGGATTCAAACCTGGTCTCTGCCCACTCCACAAGTGGCCATGCCCTTCCCAGTGGGTGGTACCGGAGAAGACATCTGGCCAGGGGCTGTAAGGATAGTGGCATAGTAAAAATGTTCTTAGATTTTTTATTGTGTTTTTTATAAGCCTTTCCCTGGAGCAGAGACAAAATATTTCAAGCGATGTCAAGAATTTTTGCAAACTGAATTAATGTCCCGGAGAACAAACGCTCAGGGAGGCATGAGGGGCAAATCCAGGGTTTTGTTTTCAAATTCCAAGAGTGTCCGACCTGAGTAAAACTATCCGCGTGTTTTCTTTTGCAAAGCAAACAGTTTGGCACAACGTGGCCTCCTTGCTTGCATTCAAACGGACTCATGAACCAAATAAAAGGTTCAGCGAACTTCACCCTCAGCCTGGTGCCGGCGGCCCAGGACGGAGCAGACAGAGCCACCCCGGAAATAAGCAGAACCTTCCGTCTCATGAGCAAGTGTGTGAACG
This sequence comes from Graphiurus murinus, assembly GCA_004027655.1. Classification (NCBI taxonomy): domain Eukaryota; kingdom Metazoa; phylum Chordata; class Mammalia; order Rodentia; family Gliridae; genus Graphiurus; species Graphiurus murinus. The sequence continues at coordinate 39,158 of PVLC010005182.1, forward strand.
GGGCGCGGCCTGGTGCAACCCCTCCCACTCTTCCTTCACCTCACAGCAGACTTCTGCTGACCTCCCTCTGACCACAAGGAGCTGGGAACGCCCTCCTCTGAGCACACCACGCAAACTGAGTCACTTTCCCGGCAGCCGCTGGGTCTTCGTGGAATGGTGCCTGGCTGAGGTCAGTCCTTACGATTGAAGGGGAACAGGGCGGCGGGGCATTCCTGGAAGCCGCAGAACGCTGGGTCCTCACACAGAGCCACGCCGACCTCCCGAACTGAAGATCAAAGCCCAGCGCGCCGGGAAAATGCCCCGATGTGTTTTGTGACAGCAAGAGGCTGCAGAACAGAATCTGAAGTAAAGCCTTTAGTAGCACATGCCCAGGATCTCAGTATTGGGAGGAGCAGGTTCATGGCCAGCCTCAGCAATATAGCAAGACTCTCAGCCACTTAGCAAGACTCTGTTTCAAAACAACAACAACAAAATAAAATAGAGCTGAAGGTGTGGCTTGAGGTAGAATTCTTCTGGTACCCCAAATCCCCAGTTCCAAAAAAAAGCAATAGCAAACCAGGAACTGTCCTAGGATCCCGGGCACAGCCATTGGTACACACCAGCGTATCACACCAGATGGGAAGATCTCTTGCCAGGTCTTCTGCCCTAAGTCCATCTCTCCAACCTGTCTTCCTCCCCTCCCCTGCATACCCCTGCACCACACTAATGTGATGCAGCAAAGGCATTTCCTCAACGTCAGAAGCCACCGCAGGATACATCACCAGTGTAGAGACTGCTCTGAGTCATTCAACGAGCCCTGTCTTAGGTTGATTTGCCCTGAGAAAATCGAACCCGTCATTGACTACCAGGCCCTGTGCGAGGCAGTGCTTGCATTTTTATTCCATGTAAATCTGCTCATATACTAACATAGGCATTGATCACAAGGCGTACGACAAGTGGTAGATTGCATAAACCTAGAATGACTATTGCTGTTACTACGATAACTCCTCCTAGCAAAGAGGTAAACGAGGGCCAGGTAGTGACCAAGGCTTGAAGCCGATCTACAAATGTCTTAGCTGTTAAGCACCTGGTAGGAAACGACCTAAGACAGGCACAGTCCTTCCTGCATTTTAAAATAAAAACGGGGGAGTTGTGGGAGCCCAGCTGGGCCCTTTCCCCCCTGGCAGTTGCTATCTACATATATGAGTAACTATACTGACTCTTCTGCTATGGCTACATTGGCGTCTCGAAGTCTGGAGATTGCCCCTAGGATGCGTAGATGAAAGACCCTCCTACTTCTTGGAAAGTAAATATATGACCCTAAAAGAGTATGGTTTTATGACTCTAGAAAGTTTACCAGGCTATATTAAGAATGTGGGCTATACGTGTAAAACGAAGAAGTGGTGCTATTTGTGATCTGACAACGATTGATATGTCATAAATGTCTATGTAACCCTGTTGTACTCAAGAAATGTATAAAAAATCCATGCTGAAAAAATAAATAAATTAATTAAAAAAAAAAAGACTGCTCTGTAGGGCCAGGATATGCCATTAGGCAGGAAAGTTAGGTGGGAAAAGTTTTGGAAAGGATAAAGCCATCATTATTTGCCAATGATATAGAAGGGAAAACCAAAAAGAATCAATTAAAGACTATAATGATTATGATTGAATAAGGTTTTAGTGAGGTAGTCAAAAACAAATTATACAAAAGTCAGAAAGCATTTTATTAAAACTTAGATGGAAAGGTTACTTCCGATATAGATTGCCCTGATATTAATCTATATGTTAAACAAAATCTCCAAATTCCAAAGAATTTTCTTTGATTTGAGCCAGCCATGATAAAATAATAGCAAAGTTCATGCACCCAAGACAATTTTTGAAAAAGATGAGAGCTGAGGTTTTTTCTCTAATAGATATTAGAAGTATGAGAAGCAGAATAACGAAAATAGTGGAAGCTGATGTGGGAAAAGATGATAGGAAAGTATAGAAATAGACCCAGGAACATATGTGATCCTGGTATTCAACACAGGTAGCGTGTCAGGCTGGTGCATAGTCATGGGCTAATCACATTAGATCCCTACCTCACACCATACCGCAATGTAAGTTCCTGGCCAATTAACACTGAAACACACTCAAAGAAAACTAGAAGGAAATGGAAATAATCTAGTTGTGAGGGAAGAATTTCCAACCATGACCTCAAAGGCCAGGACACAAATTAGTTTTACTTTTTACATTTGGGTGTATTTCTGATTTAAAAGTTCAACCTTTACCATGTTACATCAAGAGGAAAAAAGAATACAGTTAGACGGCAAATGACAAGTGAGAAAAAAGAATTTACAATGGATATGTTAAAGGTTTATAACAATATACAAAAATTATTTTACAAACCAGATAAGGAAAAAAAATAAAAACCCTAAATGCTCCACTAGGCTACAAACAAGAGAAGGCATTATCACATCAGAACAAATACAGATCAGACCGGCCCACTCCAGCCTCGTAGGGAGCAGAGCAAAGCCAACCTAGGGGGCAACACTGCATAGGAGACCAGTTAACGGGTAGAAAGAGCAGTAAGGCCACGGCTGGTGACACTCTGAGCCACGTCCTGAAGGGACGGGCGTCCTTGGTACCTGGAGAGGCAGCTGGTCACAAGGAGATCTAGCAAGCGCCATTCACGTGCTGGCCAGTGCGCTTTTGTGGATTAGCCTGTTCTAACGCTCGGAACAATGCTGTGAGGTCTCTTCTCTACCCTACTTCATACGTGGGCTGGCCTGTGTCCAGTGAGTGCCACTGCATATCTCAAGTCCCACTGCACAGAGCAGAGCATGCGCAGCAGCCCACGCACAAAGACGCAGGCGCACGTGTGGCCCGAGAGCTCTGCAGAGCGGAGATCTCCAGATCTGTCTCTGGTGAAGGTCAGTTAACCTTGGACAGCTGGACAGCCCTGTTGCTTGGTGGGAGAAGTAGCCAGGTGCCCGTGAAGAGCTGCTCCGGAGGTTGTAGGAAAGTCACACATATGCACAAACAAGCCGGGGAAGAAGGCACAGGTGCCGCTAACACGTGACCAGATGGCAGGCTGAAGCCACACCCAGGGCCCGGGCAGGCAGGACCATGCCCTGGCACAGGCCACCGGCCCCTCTGGCTTCACTGGGCGGAGAGAATCTGACCTGAACGAGCCAAGGGCCACGGAGGCCCAGTGCTAGCCCTGCGGCCCCAAAATAAATACATGAAACCGGTAGTCGTTATTTCTGAGTGCAGGGCATGATTGTTATTTTCTTCTTTGAACTTCTCTGTATTTCTAAAATAGTGGCTAAGGACCATGTGCTAGTTTTATATACAGAAAAAGCGTGGTAGAAGGTGGAGATTCAACTTTATTCCAGTTACTTGAGTTCTTACCACTGTGTTTTCAAATGTTTTATCTTTAAAATGATCTTCACTTAAAAGACAGGCGTGGTGGCGCACGCTTGTAATCCCAGCATTCAGGAGGCTGAGACCGGAGGATCCAGGTTCACGGCCAGCCTCAGCTACCTAGTGAGGCACTCCGCAACTTAGTGAGACTCGGTTTCAAAATAAAGAATAAAAAAAATAGGGCTGGGGGTATAGCTCGGAGGTAGAATGCCCCTGGGTTCAATCCCCAGTACCACCACCAAAAAAAAAAATGATCTTCACTTAAAATGTAGTTTCTACAGTGTCGCCTCTGCACCTCTGCCTTCCACTTCCGCAGAGCAGAAGCCCACCTTGGGGACCGGGGTGGCGGGGGCAGGTGGCCACCTGAGCAGGACCGTGGGCGGGCAGCGCACCCCTGCAGGCCGAGGACGACACCTACATGCCGACAGACACACACATCATCACATTCTGCCTGGACGGTGAGCCAGCCCTACTGCGGGGACGGGGACATTCCTGATAGGTGGGTGTGGAAACGCGCACACTCAGTGACGTCGTGGCCAGCCCTGCAAAGCGTCCCTACCCAGTGCGCGGGCACGCTGATGCCGCAGGTGCGTGTGCTTACTCTTTAGGTGTGACAGCCCCCGACTCTGGCCAACAGTGATGGCCGCTGGTGGGAGAACAAGCAGTTAGTTTCTGACCAAAGTCCACACAGTAGACCGAGGCCCATCATGATAAAAAGGCAAAAGAGGATTAGGCTTCACTGGTCAAGGTGGGCTGGGTGATGAAGCGGGAGGGCGCGGAGACCCCAGCCCCAGCTGGACACCCCTGGGAATTGGCAGTAGGGTCCAGGAGGACTCAGGCCCTGTTCCTCATGACCTGGGAAAGGCCATGGTTGTAGGCAGAGAAGGCCAGTCCATGAATGTACAGCCCACATGGGGTTCTATGAGAGGCAGCCGGTGGAATGAACGCAGCTGGCAGGACGCCCCCCACCCGGTCCACCTGCTCATGTGGACTGGACAGGTGCTCACGGGGCCCTCGGTCATCGTCATGCAGGTCTGGACTCTTCAATTTCCATCCTCTCCGAGCGCAGAAGGCGGCAGGGAGAGGGGAACGCATGCCCTAAGCAGCATGAAGAGTCCATTTAAACCACACGGGCGTTGGGGGACCGAGTCACGCATGTGGGAGTGGTCTCTGAGGAATGCTGGCATGGGGGCGGTGACTGGGCAGTTCACCTGCTTTAGGAACCAGCAGACTAAACCCATCACCAGCCAGGTAATTTGTCCACCACAGGAGTCGGTGATCGTGACATCCAGACACCCAGATCATCTCGCATTCCTTCTCTGGAGACATTTCCTCAGTGGAAAATTCTAGCCCCATGAAAGAAAGCAGTAAAACTGGGTTTTCCCTTAAAAATCTTAAGCCATGCCATTGAGATGGTCTACGGTGCAAACTGGTAAGGTTATAAGGTAATCAATTGCATGATAATGTCAAGCTGGAGGTCAAGTGTCACATCACCATCACTGATCCCCTGGTGAAGCCGAGCTTTGTGAATAGTCTCAGATGAACCCAGAAGGCCACCGGAGCAGAAAGCCCTGGCTGTGGGCAGCCCACCTGACATTCAGTGTCTGTGCCTGGGAAGAGCGTGCGGAATCCTAAGGATCAAATCTGCGCGCTCCTCAAGAGGACTCAATCGTGCAAGCCCCCTCATCACGCAGCAGGGTCAGCACCTGCACGGCGGGCGTGACCTGACCCCAGGTGCCGGTGATCGCGGGTGAGACACACCGATGCAGGGTGTGTGTTCAGGAAGCGGTGACCTCGGTGTCCTCTGGAGCCAGCCGTGCTGTCCACCTCTCGCTGGGGTGCTGCGCAGGGGGACTGGGGGGGACTGGCCGCTGTTGCTGGTGTCTACAGCTTGGACTTGAGCCTGCCCACCTCGGGCTTGTTCACAGAGAACTCCGGCCACCAGGACGGCCTCTGCAGGACCTTGTCCTCCTGCAGGATTGCGTTCCAGAGGTTTTTGTAGAGCTGCAGGAGAAACAGCACAGGAAGAGGCATAACTAACAGAAGAGTCCTTAGATGGCTGCGGGCACAAGTGCCACCCCCTCTCTGAAGGACAGGAAACCCTCCACTGCCACCTTTTAGGAAAATGTTAATATGACTTAAGTTTAGTTTATGTAAACAGTTTATTTTCATAGTAGAAAACAATTTGGAAAACCCAGTTATAGCCGGGCATGGTGGCACACGCTTATAATCCCAGTACTTGGGAGGCTGAGACAGGAGGATCACGGGTTCACAGCCAGCCTCAGCTACGTAGGGAGGCTCTCTGCAACTTAGTGAGACCCTTTTTCAAAATAAAGAACTAAAAAGTAGGGCTGAGGGGGTAGCTCAGAGATAGAATGCCCCTGAGTTCCATCCCCAGTACTGCAAAAAAACCCCACGAAACCAAAACAACGCAGTTATAGAGGACCATAAAACATGTGTGATGGGAAATCCCTGCCTTCCCCGGAAGTCACCGCAGCAGGGGGACACTGTCGCTGACGGGTGCAGCTGCCCCAAGGTGAGGCTCATCCTCCAGCCCCCTCACACTACCCGCTACACAGCCAGGCATGGCGAGGCTGCAGCTCGAGGCCGTGCGGTGCCCTGGGCTCCCTGGGGCCTGCCGGGGCCCACATCACCCTGTCCCTGCCCTGGCAAGGCTGGAGGCTCCTTGAGGACTCCCGACTTAGCTGCCCTCAGCCTCCGCTGCCTCAATGGTAACCTGGGGAGAGCTGCAGTCATCCGGGGGAGGGTGCAGAATCAGCTGGCTGTTCACCCATCTTCTAACCCTGGAGGCACAGAGGCCAGCCTCGGGCCTCTGACTCCCAACGAACTGGTCTATGGAGACTCGGGGAAACGGGCCACTCTGCGTGGGCCAGTGCTGACCGCCTCCCCTTATGCGCCACTCCGCCTGCACCTGCCAACGGGCTTATCGGCTCCCAGCGCCGTGCAAGCCGCCTCCCAGGAGGAGGCTCGGGCCGCTTCTCCTCGGGCACAAGTTCTAGGAAGCACTTCAGAACGTGCAGCATTGTGCTTCACACAATGTTCTCTCAATCTCCAAAGTGGATTTGCTGACTGAAAGTGAATTTCTTATCCGGCAGCACCTGATGGAAACACTGGTTCCTTCGAGCTGGGTAAAGGTGCGCATTTACGCCGCCCTGCCAGGCGATGCCTGTTTAACTGTGGCACCCAGAGATCCTTCCTCCTCCTGTCCCTCTCCGCCCAAGAGCAGGGTTCGGCCTTAGGGCGCTCAAGCCTGCTGTGTTCCTTCTGCACAGGACAGCCCCCATGCGCAGGGGTCTGCCCGGAGGCCCTCTGTGGCAGGCCCTGCTTGCAAATGCCTCTACTGCCTGTGTGCCTGGTGACCCTCCACTGCAGAGAAACTGCAAGCCCCTCTCCCCAGCGTTTCCATCAGGGCCCCAGGCCCCTTCCTTGTCTTCTCCCTGAACGCCAGGGCTGGGAGCGCTACCCAGATCTGGCCGTGCTGCACATGGCTAAGCATCCCTGGGCTCCCTGGATTTCAGTTTCTCACCCGCAAAGTGGACCTGAAGAGGCAGGTGCCAACCTCCGCTCTATAGGGGACGCAATGCCACCGCCCTGTCCCATGGAGGCGAGGAGGCTGGGGCTGGGATCTGAGATCAGAAGCACGGTGAGAAGCCAGTGGGGTCACCCCAACTCCTGACCCACTCGGCCACTCTGGGCTCACGGAAGCTCCCGCCAGCCCCTGGGACAGCCCTGGGAGCGAGACTCCAGCTATGGCACCCCCCCACCCCCCGCCCGCAGGCGCTGCGCTCACCTCGCCATCAGCTCTGCCAATCGGCGAGTCCAGAACAAAGTCAGGAGGAGCAATCACGTCGACCAGGGCGACCGCATCATCTTTCAGCTGTGGGAAAACAAAGTCCACAGCTCGGCACAGACCCACCATCTCCAGGGCAACCGCAGAACAACAGAGTCACAGCTGCCCATTGCTACGGCCGCCAGCAACCGGGACGCCAGCCCCAGACCGGGCAGCTCTAGGGCCAGTACCTCGTCTCTCTGTGAGCCCGGCCAGAGCCCCAAGGTGGACTGAGCGCACAATCCCATCATGCACCGCTCGCTCAAGACTTCCACTGTGTGTTTTTCTGGCAAGGGAGAGATGCTGGCAGAAGCCTCATGTGGGACCCTTAAGCAGCGCCATGCCGGAGGCCTGTCTCAGTGGCCAGCCCAGCTGGGAGGTGACCTGGGACCGAGGATGTAGTCTCAAGCTGCTGTGAGAGCCACCAGGGCACACAGGATCCTCGGGGTGTGTGGGGGGAGGGGGCGCAGTTTCATGACTCCCCCGTGCCTAAGATTATCACTCAACATGACCAAAGAAACCTCTCGGAGGAGGCTCTCAAGGACTTTCTTGAAATCTAAAAAAAGCTTCTCTTTAAATGCCTATGATTGCCGGGCGTGGTAGCACATGCCTGCAATCTCGGTACTTGGGAGGCTGAGACAGGAGGAACGCAGGTTCGCGGCCAGCCTCAGCGACTTAGTGAGGGCCTCTGCAACCCAGTGAGACCCTGTTTCAAAATAAAGAATAAAAAATAGGGCTGGAGGTAGGGCTCAGAGATAGAACGCTCCTGCGTTCAATTCCCAGTTACGCAGAAAAAAAAAATGCCTTTGATCAAATGCCACAGCCACCGTGCAGAGACTAGAGCAGGAGGCAGCTTTAGTGACTCAGATGAACACCGAAGGCCTCAGACAACGGCGGGCATGACCGTGATGTGATTTAACACTCAGCTGACGGCAGGGTGGATGCGGAGAGGGAGCGCCGTGACCGGGGTGTGCGCCAGCACGCGGGCCCTGCACGCCACGTGGAGAGCCGCCTCTTAGCTCACCTGGGCACACAGGTCCACGATGGCCTTCTCTACCATCTTTCCTGCTCGCTCACCAGCAATGTAGCCACCTGCAAGCACAGCCTTCGTTACGCAACGGTCGCCTCTGTCCACAACACCCCCCTCAGCGCATGGCCACGATGGCCGAGTCAGCCCTGTGGGAGACCTATTTTACCTGCAAATGTTGGGGTGCTCTACTGTCCACCCTGGCCCAGCTGTGACCAGAAAGGACTGTCCCAGCTCAGCGCCGGTTCTGAGTCCCCCGTCCCGCTGAGTTGTCTGGGCATGAGATGGGCAGGTCATGGGCCTGCGCAGAACCTGCCTGGGACTGGGGGGGGGCACAAAGCCCTGAGGCCTTGGGCATGGGGTGTGACCACCCAAGCGCACGCCAGCCAGGGCTCAGAAGCAGGCTGGTCCCTTTGGGAGGAGGAACTGGGGAAGGGCTCCCGGGCTAATCCACGCGGGCTGTGCAGGTAAGCAGCTTTCCTTGGGGTCGCAGCAGGTCCAGGGCAGTGGCCGTGCACGTTTGTGACTGCATCTGTGGCGGAGTCTACCTCTGCAATAATTTTTGTTTTAGAGGACGGAGTCGGGTCACTTGGACTTTCTCGGGCAGCAAGCGGGCTCCTGCCCTGCCTGCCGCTCCCTCCGCTGCCCTGCGTGCTCGCAAGGCCTCTGTGGGCAGCCTCACCCCGAGGGGGCAGAAGTTGGCTCTGGCCAGCAGGGGCTTACTGTCCACTGGCCCAGATACACGCATGGTACACAGCGGGGCACCGTGCCCGCAGCAGGAAGGTTTCACAGGGTCATGAGGCAAAAAGCTACAAAGCCTCCTCGGGGATCAACAATGGGAAAAAAGGGGAGAACATGGGCCTAGCCCGCTCCCACAGATGGCCCAGGATTCAGCCCCGTCGGCCCCTCCTCCAGGGAGCCTCCCCAGATTCCCAGACTGGGAACTTCTAGGCGTGTTACCCAGCAGCCCGGGCCTGTGTCTGCTCTGCCTGTGGGCCTGGAGGGCTGTGGCCCATCGTCCAGGGAGAGTGGACGTCTGAGCCGGGCACAGTGCCACACACACACCTGTGACCCCAGACATTCAGGAGGCTGAGGCAGGGAGGGTTGGAGGTTGGAGGCCAGCCTGGGCCATGCAGGGAGACCCTGTCTCAAATACAAAGTAAAAAGGGATGGGCATGCAACTCCGTGGTAGAGTGCCTCTGGGTTCAATCCTCAGTATCACAAAATTAATTAATTTGCATATTAATTAATTAATTAACCTAAGAGAGGGCTGTTGAAGCACCACTGAACCCAGCAGAGACCGCCCCCGCACACCCCCATGACGTGGGCTCGTCCTGACGCCTCTCTGGCCCAGCTTCCCTGTCCTCCATTGCCTGTGTCTGGCCGTGGGCCCTGGGCTCCTATCTCTGCCAGGAAACGACGGCACAGGGCGGCAGCAGGGGGCCCGGCCCCAGGCCGGTGTGCAGGGCTCACCTCGGTAGAGCAGGCCCGTGTGCTGGCTCAGGGACCACAGGGCGTAGAGTGCGCTGAGCCGCCGCAGCACGGCCCGCAGCGGGGCTGGCACATGGGGCCCGTGTGTGTACTCGTGGAACCTCCGCACGACGTTGAGCTGCAGGAAGGCCAGCGCCAGCGTCCGGCAGTGGTACACCTTGGGAAGAGAACACGGGCCTCGTGACCGGGGGAGCACCCAGCTTACCGCGATGATTCAGGTCACACCAGAACTTCCAGCAAATGCTGGCCAACGCCTGCGTTCTAGGGCGCATCCGAGGAGATCAGAAACGAGGGTGAAAAGGCAGGGGGACACGGCACCGCCTGAGAAACACCCCACGGTCACAGCAGAAAGGCCTCTGCGAGGACAGGCCCAGGGCAGCCTGGCACTCCGCGCCCTCGGCCCAGCCCCCACCTGCAATGCAGGGTGGCCCACACCACAGGCGCAGGGCCGGGGCGGCTCGGGAAGGCTGCTGTCCTGTGCACAGGGCGATCTACCCCCGGGACCTGGGCGGATGGTGATTTCCTCTCCCCAGAGGGTCTGGCCACACGCCTCTCCTGCAAGGACCCTCCACAGCAGTCTCCCCTCCTGCTCAGGCATGCGCCCCGAGTCAGGAGCCCAGCCGAGTGGGTCAGAGAGTGATTCTGGCCCCGGCTGATGTCTACGTGCACACTGAGGTCAGCCTCTGAAAGCATGGCGATGGGGCGGGGGAGGAAGCCGTCGATACCGAGCTCTTGGTCTTCGCGTTTCCTGTCTTCACCTGCACCCCAAATGTCAGCTGGCCCCTATTCGCTTTTCTTTCCCTATTTCCAGTTCATCCTCTTACAGATCTTCTGAAATGACGAGAGCGACACGAGCATTGTTTGACGTGTGGGCTCCAGCGGGTGTTACCCCTGAGATCACACCCAGCAAAGCGGAGTGGGGCAGGGCGGGGAGGAAAGCCTGTGACACTGCCTCCCAGTCCCACGAGGACCAGTGGTGCACAGCCCGGGGAGGAGGCTGCACTGCCCCGAGCGGCCACTGCAGGGAGAGGCCTGGTCACGCGTCCAGAGCCAGCTCGGGCTCTCCAGGTTAGGCTGCCATTCTCCAGCTGCCTCAGGAGAACAAGACTTGGGGAGAAGACACTGTCCCCGTGTCCCCCGCTGCCTCCTGCCAGACTGACCCCTGCAGGGCTGTGCACGCTACAGGGCTGTCCATCCGCTGTGCAGGTGGCAGGAGCGGGCGGGGGGAGGACAGGCATGGCCTGCGCCCTGCTGTCTCCCCAGCCTGGGTCTTTAGCACGGTCCCTGTATGAGCTGTGGTGTGTGTGCCCCTGCTTTGACAAGTGGGGGCCAGTGACAGAGTCTGGAGCGGAGGGCCATGCTACGGACCCCAGCTAGGCCCTGCACCCAGATTTCCCAGGACTGCCGAGCAGAGGCTGGGGCGGTCTCGGGCACCCTTGTCCCTGGCTGGCTGTGTGAGCCACAGTCACTGCTACAGGGCCTCTCCGGGCATCTCCCATGAGTCCTGGCTCCAGCCAGCTGATAAAATGGGGGGGGGGGATTTGAACCCTGGCAGGCTGGCTCCGGGACCCACGGAGCATGGCGATTCCAGGGAGTCCCAGCAGGGCCCCAACATGGGTGCAGTCACGGCTGTGAACCCCTCTCCCCTAGGGTCCTCCGTGGAGCCAGAGAAAGGCCCATCTCACAGGCCTGGCACCCGCAACAAGGCCAGGCCCTCACCGTCCCGTCCGTCCTTTCAATCACGAGGACTTTCTAGTGCCGCAGTAATACTGTTTTATCCCATCCCCCCATGAGAGCGACACGTTCCCATTCCTCCGTGTCACCGCTGGACAGGCAGGCGGTAAGCCTGGAAAGGCAGCTCTACCTGTAACCTTGCCGCTGTGAAACCCATCCTGAGTCCCTGTGTTTTGAAGCAGGGATGCGTAGCTCTGGGCAGCACTGGGGGCAGGCAGAGCCAGCCTGTATATCATATCGGCTCACTTCTGTGCAGCCAAGGGCTTAACATCCCCACGCCCGAGCGCCCTCTCCTACAATGGGCACCTCAGACATCGTGAGGACCAGCTGAGGCCTCTCAGGTGAGTGTCCCACGGCCCCTAGGAAGCACTTCGTGACACAGGACACGGCTCTAGTGTGCCCTGTCCTGTCTCAGAGCCCAGGATTGGGTGTGCATGCTGTTCCTTTGTGTGCTCAAGATAGAATCGGTGGTCACCTGAGACGCAGGCTCTGGGGACAGATGCCCTGGACAGTGCCTGCCATTGCAATCTGCAGGTCCCATGCTCCTGAGCACCTCCCAGACCTCTCAGCGCCCGAGCTGCTGGACTGTCCCAGGGCTGGCTGGGACCACATTTCCCAGACTCCTAGTCAAGGACAGTCTGCCACTTTGCAGCAGTGAGCCTGGGATTCAGAGAGCACAGCTCAGAGCAGGGTAGCTGTGTCCCAACTCCCAGCGGTCCCCAGGACTGGGCTGCCCCCATAAACCCCAAAACCTCCAGACCCAGGACAGGGAGGGAGACTTCAATGCCTGGTGTTCCTGAAAGTCTGAGGCTCTCTGCGTTCCAACAGCTAGCAATGCTTCAGGCAGAAGCCGAAGCCGTCCAGGTCCAGGCACAGCCTCGCAGAACCCGGGAGAGCTGGGCTCTGGGGTCAGCAGGTCCGGGCCCCACTCGGCCCTGCACAGCTGAGCCAGGAGACCTGGGCACTGCCCTCGGCCTCAGGATGCTTAGGTCCCAGCAAAAAGGACATGAAAGGATGCAGGTGGAGCCCCGGGTGTGGTTAGAGGGAGGGCAGCTGTCCAGTGTGTCTTCCCCGGCATTCAGCTCTGGATAGAGGGACCCTGCGGGGTTCCTGAGAGGCCTGCTCCTTGGGGTGGGACTGTGAAGCTGGAGGAGGTATGCACCCCCACCAGCTTTTTAATATCAACTAGCTTTTGGATGTGGGAGGGTGTCACCCAGCCAACACCCTAGAGAGAAATGCTTTTTGTTTTTAAATAACTTACTGTGTACAGCTGGCTGACAGTAGGTACACCTTAAATGCCACTTATTACTGCCAAGAGCAAGTAGATTTAAAAAAAAAAAAAAAAAGGCCATAGACTTCCCCTTCCTTTGCTAGGTAAAATGGCAAGCACATTTTATTTTAACAAGAATGACTAGTAATGTCCCCAAGCTGACCGTGTGGTCTCAGCTTGCAAGTCCCTGGTCCTTGGCTCCTGCCCCAAGCCAGGCAACCCTCAATTTGGTCATTCCCTCCCGGGGATGATCTCTGTCGGCTCTATGCCCCACATTCTTCCCCAGCCCAGGATCGGACTTCGTTGATAGCATCTTTGCTCTTTGGAAGTGTTGAACTTTTTTTTTTGGCAGTGATGGGAACGGAGTCCAGGCCTCGCACACACAAAGCAAGCACTCCACTACTGAGCCACACCCCCAGCCCAGAAACACTGAACTTTAACACAGTCAAATCTAACAGTTTTCTTTTGTAGCCTCTGGATTTCCTGTTTTAAGAAGGCCTGTCCCAGCCGGGCGTGGTGGCGCACACTTGTAATCCCAGCATTTGGGAGGCTGAGACCGGAGGATCCGGGTTCGCGGCCAGCCTCAGCTACCTAGTGAGGCACTCTACAACTTAGTGAGACTCGGTTTCAAAATGAAGAATAAAAAATAGGGCTGGGGGTGGAGCTCGGAGGTAGAATGCCCCTGGGTTCAATCCCCAGTACTGAAAAAAAAAAGGCGGCCTGTCCCTGGCTGAGGTTAAACAGTCTCTGAGGTTTCCTTCTCCTGCTACATTGCTGTGATGAGCACCCGATGGGTAGGGGCTGCGTCCCCCGCAGGCCCCCAGCACCCAGCCCAGAGCCTCTGAGCTCTCAGCAGTCAGAGGTGGCCCAGAGCCTGCTCATCAACGCCCCAATCCTGAGCAGGTCTGGAAAACAAAGGCCCTTCTTGGCCTTCCCCGCCCCCCAAGGCTCCGAGCTGCCTCCTATCCCAGCTCCTGTTCCTCCGTGCAGCCCTGCCCATCTTGCACCTGTCCACTCCCCAGCTCTGCCCAGGGCCCGGCCCGGCTGGACCCTGACCCGCAGCCCTCTTCTCAGGCTCCATTGATCACTGGAACACTGTCACAAAGATCCAAAGGCGAATCACTTCTCCAATGACCGAGTCGCACACTGGGGTGCTGGGGGGTTACGCGTGAGCAGGTGTCCAGTGCTGAGTGAGCTGATGACCGCTAGGACAGCAGGACGGTCCATGTGGCCCTCCGGGGCAGCTCCAAAGACCCACATGCTGTTGGGAAGGTGAGCTACCATCTCCTCGGGGGGCTTGGTCAGTAACTCCGGGCAGACTGCTATTTCCATTTTATTTATTTTGGTACTAGGGATTAAGCACAGGGCCATTCTACCTCTGAGCTATACCCCCAGCCCTTTTTATTTTTATTTTGAAATAGGTCTAAGTTGCTGAGGGCCTTGCTAAGTTGCAGAGGCTGGCCTCAAACCAGCGATCCTCCTGTCTCAGCCTCCCAAGGACTGGGATTACAAGTGTGCACCACCACACCGGGCAAGGTGCTGTACCTACAGCAGGGGGCTTTTGAGAAATGGGTTCCTGGAACATGAGAGCCAGCTCTGTCCAAGCGTGAAAAGCGTGCACCCCCCAGGCAGTCATAAGTTACCCTGTGCCCCTGGCCATTCCTCTAGGGCCCAGCGAGGGCGACAACAGCTTAGGAAGAGCTCAGCACAGAGCGAGGGGGAGCTGGCTCAAGCCTCTTTTGGGGGCAGGAGCCCAAGGCCACACTGGTGTCACAGTCACAACTCGGATGTAGGGGCCTTCTCTTCACAGAGAAGGTGCCAAGAAGTCTAGCAATCAATCAGCCCTAGGCCAAGGCAGCCACGGGAACGCTTGATTCCCGGACACACGCCTCCAGAGGGATCAGGAGCAAATAAAGCAAAACGCGGATTCTAAAACAAACAGGTACCTGGCTGTTGCTTCTGGCTTCAAAGTCGCTGCTTCCTGATCTTCTCTCTTGGCTGAATTTTTGATAACTCTCTCGGAGCAGGTAGCCAACCAGCCACTTGAACGCTGCCAGGGGGGCTTCAGGACAAGAACCAGAAGAAGGAAAGTAACCACAGAGCACCCCGTGTGCCACGTACTTATCCTGGGTCCCACAGCACCACCAGCTGGGTGCTTGTCCTGGGTAATCCCCGTGAGGAGTGAAAGGTATAGGCTAGTTTTACAGGCAGGGGAACTGAGGCATGGGGTGCCAGTGTCCAAAGTCATCCCACTCCTGCAAAGCCGTGGCAGGGCAGGGAAGAGCGAGGGCGATTCTGGACTCAGCCCAGAGGTTTCCCAGAGTTCCTGTCAGGCTGCGGGTCGTGGGGCTACCTGGAGCCAGCGCCTCACTTAAGAAGAGCTGCAGCTGGGTGTGGTGCCCACACCTGTAATCCCAGTACTTGGAGGCTGAGGCAAGTGCATCGCAGGTTCAAGGCCAGCCTCAGCAACTTAGTGAGACCCTGTCTCAAAATAAAAAATAAAAAGGGCTGGAGTGTAGGTCAAGGTAGAATGCCCCTAGGTTCAATCCCCAGTACGAGAGAGAGAGAGAGAGAGAGACAGAGAGAGAGAGAGAGAGCGCGCGCATGTGTGCAAGAGTGGGCCCCCCTAGGTTCTTTTTTTTTTTTTTTTTGCGGCACTGGGGATTGAACTCAGGGACATTCTACCTCTGAGCTACACCCCTAGTCCTATTTGTTTTTTATTCTTTATTTTGAAACAGGGTCTCACTAAGTTGCAGAGGACCTCACTAAGTAGCTGAGGCTGGCTGCGAACCTGGATCCTCCTGTCTCAGCCTCCCAAGTACTGGGATCAGAAGCAAGAGCCACCACGCCCAGCTCCACACACAGGTTCTTGCTCCTGCTCCCACGCTTTGGCTGTGCAAGACCCGTCACAGCTCCCTCGCAGCACGGAGGGCCTGCAGGGCATCAGGACACCTGCCCAGCAGATGGCGGCTAGTGGCGAGGGTGCCTGCATCCCTGTCACCTGGCCTCCCCCTCCCACCGTCCCCCAAGGAAATGGTGCAGACGCACCGCCCAGCAGGCAGAGACCACCCACAGAGGCCTCTCTCATGCTTCATTTTCCCTGGGGAGGTTCTGGGTGCAGAAGGACACCCTCCATTTCATCTTGGAGTCAGCCCCTAACTCAGCCCCAGGCCGGCGTGGTGTCCCAAGAACGAGCTGTCCAGCATGAACAAGTGGACGAGTTATCCTCAGGGCCCCCCAATCCCGTCGCCCCAGCGTAACCACAGAGCGTAGTGCATCTCTTGGGGTGATGGAAGAGAAAATCCAGGGGAACACTTTGGCCAGCACCCGGGGGAGGGGGGGGGCACCTGCAGAGTCCAGCCAGTCTGCGGAGCTGGAGCCGGTGAACTTCTGGCCCAGGATGCCGGGATAGGCTTCTAGAAAGTCCACGGTCCTCAGAGGGCTTTCGAATCGAGCTCCATCTAAGACACAGACACACACAGACACACACACACACACCTGTGACTTTGGGGAAACACAGGGGAGCCCCAAACCATGCAGCCTGTCCACGTAGCCCCAAACCACGGAGCCTGCCCGGAAGCCCCAGCCAGCCTGCCAGCCACCTGTGAACAGCCCCACGCCCTTGGCCGGCACTTGGGAGGCTACGGGTCGCTACTGGCGCCATTCTTTTCTTCCTGCAGACATGGGGCATCTTGGTGGAAGCGCCACGTCAGGAGGCCGAGAGAACCGGCGGGCCTCTGTGCTGGGGCCTCCCGCGCGCGTGCGGGGCCCAGGAGCTAACCTTGGTGCCGCTCCTCCAGAAAGCCCAGCAGGTAGCTGCTTGTCTGCTGGAGCAGGACGTTGTTGTCACCTTCGTACGTGCAGTTAGGGTCGTTGTCATCTCTGAGGTCACCCAGCCGGTTCGCTGCAATGAATTCCCAACGACACACGTCATTCCTGGTGCTTACTGGAGAGAACCCCCCGAACGACCCACACGCGTGGAAGGCCCTGTGCCCTGCTGGACCAGAGAAGGCGAGCTTGCACCCTGCTCCTCCCGGCCTGGATGGACTTGAGGTGCCCGTGTGATTCCGATTCACAGGGAAACGGGCCAGTGCGGCTGCGCTGACTGCCAGTTACAAGATACACGAGGCGGACGGCGGGCCCGGTCTTGTGCCAGGCAAGGCTGGCGAAACTCTTCCCTTTCTAGGTTTAAGAATTTTCCACGGGAATAAAACTTGGTGCTAGTTTCCTTCCAAGTCACTAACCACAAAACTACAAGCCAACAGATAACCTGCTCCCTGCTCTGGTTTTTACTGGGCTCACTCACAGATGTCTCTATTTCGTTATTCCACATTTTGATGGAGAAACATCAGGCGTCAGACAGTGGGGGGGCGGTCTAGGGCAGGGGTCAGTAAACGTGTCCTGTCCTGGCCCAGGTGGTGTTTCAGGCTTTGTGAACCATGGGGTCTTTTTTTTTGGGGGGGGGGGGCGGGAGGATACTGAGGATTGAACCCAGAGGCATTCTACCTTTGAGCTACACCCCCAGCCTGATTTTATTTCAGGGTCTCACTAGGTTGGTGAGAGTCTCACTACTTATTGAGGCTGTCCTCAAACCTGTGATCCTCCTGTCTCAGCCTCCCAAGTACTGGGATTACAAGTGTGCACCATCA
The DNA here is from genome assembly GCA_004027655.1 of Graphiurus murinus. Classification (NCBI taxonomy): domain Eukaryota; kingdom Metazoa; phylum Chordata; class Mammalia; order Rodentia; family Gliridae; genus Graphiurus; species Graphiurus murinus. The sequence continues at coordinate 56,563 of PVLC010005182.1, forward strand.
TGCCTGGCTTGAACCCTGTGTGGTCTCTGTCACACCTCTGCGACACTGACACTGCAGTGGTGTGTAAATAAATGGGGTGCAGCTGTGTTCCAATAAAACTATTTATAAAAACAAGTGCAGGCTGCAGTGTGCTGACCCCTGGCCGCATATCACAAGCGGTAGGGTTAAGGACAGGAAATGACCATGTGCTTTTCCAAAACATACCGGCCAGATAGCCGTGTCCGCCGCACGCCTCGCGGCACTCCTGGATCCCCTGCTGGGCGGTCCACGAGGCCAGGGGCTTGCCGGCCGATGCCAGGGCATGGATCTCACGTCCGAGCTCCGCCTGAGGGTGAGGGAAGCCAAGGAGAACAGGTGAAAAGAGACTTCTGACTCCCAACATTGGGTGCCAGGTTCAGCGACAGCATCAAAGCACTGTGCCCCTCCAATCTAATCCAAGACTCACCACAACTGCAGAAAAAAAGACACCCAGGAGGGCAGGGTGATGCATGCCTGTAATCCCCAACTACTTGGAAGGCAAAGGCAGGAGGATTGCAAGTTTGAGGCCGGCCTCAACAACTCAGTGAGATCCTGCCTCAAAATAACAAATAAAGGCCAGGTGTGGTGGCTCACCTTGTAATCCCAGTACTTAGGAGGCTGAGACTGGAGGATCTGGGTTCATGGCCAGCCTCAGCTACTTAGTGAGGCCCTCCACAACTTAGTAAGACCTTGTTTCAAAATAAAGAATAAAAAATAGGACTGGGAGCATATCTTGGAGGTAGAATGCCCCTGGGTTAAATCCCAGAGCTGCAAAAAAAAAAAAAAAATAAGGGGCCAGGGGCATAAGCTCAGTGGCAGAGCACCCTGGGGTTCAATCCCCAGAATGACCCAATTGTAATTAAAAGAGGAGAGGGGAGCCAGGTGTGGTGGCGCACGCTTGTAATCCCAGTACTTGGGAGGCTGAGACAAAAAGATCGTAGGTTCTCGGCCAACCTCAGCTACTTAGTGAGGCCCTCCACAACATAGTGAGACCTTGTTTCAAAATAAAGAATAAAAAATCGGGCTGGGGGTGTAACTCGGAGGTAGAATGCCCCTGGGTTCAATCCCCAGTACTGCACAAAAGGTGGGGGGGACTCATTCAAGAAGGGGGCTCCACTTGGCTTCTCAGCGATGAACATAAATAAGGCGCAGCTCTGTGTGCAAATAAATCTCAGGGACACAGAGGGACCACAGGAGCAAACTACAGAAGGATGGTCAGTGCAGCTCAGCATCGTCCCCAAACGCAAAGAGAACAACATGCGCTCGTGCGCTGCGAGGCCACACGCAGGGCAAGCGACTGGGCCACCACGCTGGAGACAGCTGGGCCCGGAGTCCAGAGCAGGTGTGAGAAGCCGAGCATACTGATAGTCGGCCTGGCACGGCCCTCCTGGCCGGCCCCTGGGCCCTACACGTGTCCAGTAAGTAGCCTCTTGCTTCTACCTGATGTCCAATAAAAACAATTTAGAGAAAGGGGGACACACACCTGCTAAGTAAAATGACCCACTCTGGTAGTGTAAACTTCAAATGAAGGGGTCGCTGCCAGGCATGGAGGTGCACGTCTGTAATCCCAGTACCTAGGAGGCTGAGACTGGAGGACTGCAGGTTCGAGTCCAGCCTCGGCAACTTAGCAAGACCCTTGGCAACTTAGCAAGGCTTTGTTTCAAAAAAACAAAACAAAACAAGAAAAAAACTAAAAGAGCTGAGGAGGTATAGCTTGGAGGTAGAGCACCTCTGGGTTCAATCCCCAGCACCAAAATAAATAAGTAGAAGTAAGGGGTTACGTACAGGTCCTACTGAGACTGCCTGCCTTTCAGCAAGAACAAATATGATTACATTTAGTAGCATTACGAACAGGAGGACGCTGTCAGTGTCATCTGGAAAAGCCGCAATGACACACTGGGGAAGCGCACACTTAACCCCTTCGTTTCCCACGCAATGCCCCTTTGGCCCTGCAGCGAGCCTGGCCGGCCACCTGCACACCATCCCGGCCTCAGTCTGGAGTTCACACCCAAGATTCCAAGGTTTGCTGATTCGACAGGCTTTTTACGGGGCTGTGCGTGACCCCACCTGCGGTATTTCTAATCTGTCTTCAAGCGTCTTCTCCGGCTGCACATTCTGCTCTGCTCGGGAGGCAGCACGAGGGGCCACGGGAACCACGGCCGTCCACGGGCACAGCGGCAGAGCTGTCCCTACGTCCCGCTGATCTCAGCGGATCTGCATGCTCCTTTCTGCCCAAATCCTGGACTGTCAACTACAATCCAGTCAGTCGGATTTGGCCCTTTGTACGGTTGTTTTTGAAAGGATCAGAACCGTGAAATCCGCTGAGGGGCTGGTAATGAGGATTTTGCAGAACCGTCCTGTTCTCAGAAGAACAACAGCTGAACTCACAGGCGGGGACGAGGAGTCGTGTCAGCACATCCTTGAGAAACCAGGAGATGGACGCCGTCCAGACCGCTCTGATCACGGCTCGAGCCAAGTCCCGAGAGCGTGGGACGGCACAGCCCTGTCCCCGTAAATCAAGGGGCCGATTTTGTTTGAAATAATGGCTGAGGCTGGGCGGGGAGTGGCTCGGTGGTAAAGCGCTTGCCTAGCATGCACAAGGCCCTGGGTTCCACCCCCAGCACCACAAGCAAAAAAAAAAAAAAGACTTTCTGAAATGATGGCAACCCTGGGCAGCTCGACCCCGGGGAGGATCAACAGCAGCGTGGCCAGCAACGCATGGGCGCTCACCTGTCTGGCGCTTCGGTCTCCACCCAGAAGGCCGCGCTGCAGCTCCATCAGGTCCAGGAAGAGCGTTTTGGAGAAGTGTTCCAAGGCGTAGGCAGCCGACAAGTAAGGAAGTAAGCGCCATTGCTAGAAGAATAGAACGGGGCAAGCGGTCCACCGGCGACCTCGGGACCCAGGGTCAGCCTGCCTGTGGACTAAAAGCCAGCTGGCGGGGCTGACTCTGAGCCTGCACACCGTTGGCTGAGAAGTGAAGCAATCACCGCAAGACAGATGGGGAAACTGAGGCTGTGTGGACCTGGAGGCTCCTCGGAGGGCAGAGTGTGCCTCTTGAACCTGGGTGTGCTCGGTGTCTGCCATGGAGCAGGGCGTGTCCACTGCTGGACGGATGATGGACAGGAGGGCGGGAAGGGCAAGCCTCACCCTCTGTCCCTCATCTGCTGAGTGCCAGGTTCTGCCCGTGGCTTCCATGCAAACTTGCCCAAGCCCCACAAGACCCCAGGGAGGGAAGTCAGCATCATATCTACACACAGACAGGGCGGCAGAGCTCAGAGAGGGAGGCGCCTTGCCTGAGGACACACAGCCAGCAGGTGGAGCTGGGTCTTGCTCCCTTAATCGCTGAGCTGCTCTTGGGGTCATGCTGTGGCACAGGAGGTCTACACAGGGGGGGACCAGGACACCGCTTTTCCTTATTTCCTTCTTAAAATGAGTTTGCAGTTCTCATGCAGAGACGTTAAAGAAGCAACTGCAAGTCTGTGGCTGTCTCCTTAGCCGTCCATTCAAACCTGTTCATGTACCTCGCGGCCCCAACCAGGCAGGGCTACCTCCTGAGCTGTGCCTGACATCCCCTCTCTGATCCTCAGCTTCCCCCTGGGAAACAGGAACACGCCCACCCCCTGGCTGCTGGGGCAGTCTGCATGCAAGGGGAGGGGTCTGCACCATGGCAACGGTCACCATGGTGATGACGCACTCCCCTAGCCTGGGACGGTGTCTGTGCTCTCCTGGGCTGCCTGCCTTTCTTGAGGATGTGCAGGGTGGGCGTTGTTCATTCTAAAAGCCACCAGGATGAACAGGCTCTGGCTCACCTGCTGCTTCTGGAAGTACTTTCTTGGGATCAGTTCTCAGGGATAAGGCAAAGGGCATGGGCGCTAGTGACCTCACCGTCCTGTGCAGCGGGTGCACACTGGCGCCCAGGGCCTCGCCTGGCTCCCTCCCTCCCGGTTCCTGGTCTTGCCAGCTTTGCACATGCTTCTTTTTAACTAAAACCGCCCCTGAGAGGCCACGCTCTTGCCCGCTGTTCTGTTCACTGTCTCCTGACCAACTCCCAGTAGCCAAACGGATGCTCTCGAAGACTATTTGCACACGGAACGGGAAGGACATGGAAGGACCCTTGAAAAGCCCGTACCTGCAGTTGATACTCGAGTACCGGGATTTCCTCCTCGTCTGTTGGTCCAAACTGACGCCGGGTGGCCGAGAAGCGAATCGCGATGGCCACGGCCAGCTTCAGGTTAACCACGGACATGTTGATGATGGAGATCCGGCCCGAGGACAGGCTGCCCAGGGACGCACCGAAGCGCTGCCTGACATCCTGGGGAGGACAAGCAGTGAGGAGCAGAGGCAGAGCCCGGCACAGGAGCGCGCCAGGGTGCTGCCGGGCGCAGGTGTCACGGGTGAATCGTGTGCAGAGGAGGGGACACCCAGCTGCCAGAGGCAGGGGCGCCCCAGGCAGAGGGAGCGCACCACACAGCTCTGCGCGGGAGCACCCTCCTCGGACACCTGCAACCTGCCCAGCTGGGGTGCCTGGCTTACCTCTCACCTGGGCAAGAACCAGAAATGGCCTGGAGCCAGGTGCCAGGGTTCACACCTGTGATCCAGGGACTTGGGAGGCTGAGATGGGAGGATGGCAAGTTGGAGGCCAGCCAGTGCACCTTAGCAAGACCCTGCCTCGAAATAAACCAAAAAGAGCTGGGATGTAGCTCGGTGGCAGAGCGCCTGTGGATTCGGTCCCCAGTACCACAGAGATGGCCGGGGCTACCGGAGGGGTTTCCTTTAGCCCTAACCCCTGAATTCTTCTCTCCCCGTCAAAGGCAGCCGCTCTGAGGGGGCTGACGGACCACCTGCTCCCTCTGTTCCTGTGGGATGGTGAGGGATGCGGTGTGCCCCTGTTCCACACCTCCTGTACGCGCCATTGCTCTCGGCCTTCCCAAGCACCAGCCCCCCATGTCCCCATCCCGGCTTCCCTGATGGGGTTCATTTCTTTTATTATTGGGGCCCTTCTCAAAACACCGAGATCTGTGTGTGCTCATCTTCTGAGACGTGACAGTCCTCGGGAGATCTATCACCATCTCTTGTGGAGAAGACACGTTTGTTGATATATGTTGAAGGTTATTTTCCCCCAGTGGTGTGAAATGTTGCACTACCATCTTTTGCAGGCCGTGTTGTGCTTGAAAAATCTCAGGCTAAAGTGATTTTTATCCCATTGGCATCAGATCTGAAGATTCTAGAATCTTCTCTCTGAACTCTTCACGCTTCTTTCCTGCCTGTCCCGGTATGTAGCTTTTCCTCATTTTCCCTTGGGAACGCCACAGGTCCCTCAACCCAGGGTCCTCGCCCTCCCCGTCATGCAGAGGCATCTATCTCCACTGCGTCTCCAAACTGTCTCATCTGACCTTCCTCCCATCCTCTCCGGCTCCTTCTGGAGGGCACCGGCCCCTCTCCAGCTCATCCTCCTGCCTGCCCCTCTACAGTGTTCTTCCTTCAGACAGTTTTGCTTTTAATCTGCAAGTAAGTACTTTCCACAGAACCAGGTCTGCTTTAAAGGTGCTTTACAGCTGGGCATGGTGGTGCACGCTTGTCATCCCAGTATTTGGGAGGTTGAGACTGGAGGATCCGGGTTCACAGCCAGCCTCAGCTACCTAGTGAGGCCCTCCACAACTTAGTAAGACCCTGTTTCCAAATAAAGAATAAAAAATAGGGCTGGGGGTGTAGCTTGGAGGTAGAATGCCCCTGGGTTCCATCCCCAGTACTGCAAAATAAATAAATGAAGGTGCTTTATGTGTGGTGCATGGTGCTCCTCTTTCCTCGGGGGAGTCTGTGACACTCATTTTACGTTCTTGCGCTCTGCTCCAGGGAGATGGCAAAAGTCACCCAGGAGTGTCCTGGAGGACAGTCCTCTGGGTACCATCACCTTGGCCACGACAATCCTGAGGGCCGTCAGCTGCAGCCTGGGTCCCTCACCTAGACCAAGCCGTCGGCTCTGCTAGTCCCCGTGCCAGGGGTGGTGAGTCCTGTCACCAGAGAACCTGGCCACTTGTCCCCATGTGCGGAGGGCTTGCAAAAAGCCTCTCTCCTGAAAGCGTGCTTGGGGGACGGCACTGGGGAGAGCCCCTAACTAGAACCCCACGGGGCGTGGGCACCCGGAGCCGGCCAGTGACCAAGGCCAGGCCTGGGCTGCCCTGCACATCAGCACAGGTGCTGTGACCGAGTCCCCTCCCTCGGCGGGGGAGCGGAATCCAAACCAAAAGAGGTGTGCCCGGGCACATGCTTCTTTTTTAACTCAAACTGTCCCTAGAAGGCGGAGCCTGACAGGCCACACCCACCTAGCCTGGCTCCTGGCGGGAGTGGCAGGCCACCGCTGCCACCAACTCCCCTCCAGAGTCCCCCATACCTTAAAGGGGGTGACATAGGTGCCCTCGGGGGTGACGTCCCCTGTCCGGTTGAGGAGGTCCTCGCGAGGAATTCTGACCTTGTGAAACATGGCGAATCTGTGGGAGGCAGGAGAGGGCCGCTGTGACGCTGACTCCCCGGCTTTTCCCCTCTCCCCGAGCAGGGGGGGCTTGAGTGTGCCGTAACCCCAAGACCACGAGGGGGTGGGGGCTGCGCATGGCAAAGGCAGGGAAGAGGGGGCAGGGCTGGGCATTCGCAGCCTGTGCCAGCGAAGGACTGAACTGCCCAGCAGGACTGACCGGAGTCCTAAGGAAGGGCTAAACATGGCCTTCCCCATTCTCATGCCTCAAACCAGAAGCCACAGTGCAGGAGATGAAACCAGCAAGCCAGGGGTTTTGTTTTTGTTTTGTGATACTGAGGACTGCACCCAGGGTTTGCAGTTCTACTTCTGAGCTACACCCCCAGGCCCATTTTTTTTTTGTGGTGCTGAGTATGAAACCCAGGGGCATCCTACCTCCAAGCTACACCCCCAGCCCAATTTTTTATTCTTTATTTTGAAACAGGTTCTAAGTTGTGGAGGGCCTCACTAAATAGCTGAGGCTGCCCTCGAACCTGGATCCTCCAGTCTCAGCCTCCCAAGTACTGAGATTACAAGTGTGTGCCACCACGCCCGGCTTGCTTTATTTTTTATTTTGAAATGGAGTCTCATTAAGTTGCTGAGGGCCTTGCTAAGTTGCTGAGGCTGGCCTTGAACCTGCAATCCTCCTGTCTCAGTCTCCCAAGTACTGGAGTTACAGGCGTGGGCCATCACACCCAGCTCAGAGCAAGGTTTTAAAACACTGAAGCCAAACCATAGGACCTGTGTGTGGTCTCACAGCCCCTAAGGCAGGCGATGTGTTTCTTCTCAGCCACTGAGAATTGGATCATATAGATATCTTTATGCATTATCATGCATTAAACTTCCAAGGCATTCTTTCTGGCTGTCAGGTCAGGAAAACCTATTTTGCAACTGTCTAGGGAACAAGGTTATGCAAAACTATGGATGTGGTGTAAACTGCAAAACACAGAAACACAGACTGGAAAATATCAATGGTTCCCATAGCAACTTGGGTGATGACTAAGATCAGTTGCAAACAGACGTCTTACGGAAGACCTCGTTAGTAATGAACAACTGTCCCTGCAGGGGAAGGGGACCGGCTGCTGTCCAGGGAAGGCGCCTCTCCTTCGCCTGGCCTCCCTTAGCCCTGGCAGGGGGTGAGGCGGAGGGCAGGCCCTGTGAGGTGGGGAGGTAAACAGGAGAGACGGGGGGCACCAGGGAAGCAGGGCCCTCACCAGCCCGCAGATCATCATTCGAATTAAGGACCAAAATTGTGCAAAAGTCACTGGTTCCCCCAAACCCAATTCTGGCCAATCATAAAAGAACAGGTAGACACGCTTATAATCCCAGCATTTGGGAGGCTGAGACCAGAGGATCCAGGTTTGCAGCCAGCCTCAGCTACCTAGTGAGGCACTCCGCAACTTAGTGAGACTCAGTTTCAAAATAAAGAATAAAAAATCGGGCTGGGCGTGTAGCTTGGAGGTAGAACGCCCCTGAGTTCAATCCCCCGTACCTCAAAAAAAATAAATAAATAAATATAAAAGAACAGGCAGAAAAGCTCGGGAAGGTTTGCAAGCCCACTCCCCAAGAGCTCTGTGGTCACTTTCCGGGACCTCTCCTTTTAAAGGATGCAGGGAGCTGCTTTGCATATTTCTATACCCTTCACTAGTCAAAATACACTGGACAAGAACCCTGTAAGAGGAGACACTCCCATTTCAGGGATCGCCCCCCCTCCCCTGTAGCCACCTCCATCAAACACCAGCAGCTCAGAGACCTCCACAATGGTCATGCCTTACAATGGTCACACCTTGAATGAGACCGCCCCACCCCACCCCACCCCACCCCACCCCACGGACCTGCACCCCACAAGCAGCCTGATCCCCCCAACCTGACCTCAGCCTGTCTGTCACAGCCAGGTCCACTTGCTTGTGACCCCCAAGCCCGCCAGGCTCTCTCCGGACCAGCGGGCCCTCCCTGTGTCTTCCCTGGTGCACGCAGCTGGCCCCACCTCGTGACTCTCTGTCCCGCTCTGAGGGGCAGAAGGTGGACCCTCTCCAGGACACGAGGGTGGCCCTGTTCTGCGATGACTGCTCAACTGTCTACATCCCCCATGAGCCAGATTCCTGGGTGCATTCACCTTTTTACAGCAGAGCCCCGGGGCCTGGCACCCGCAGACATTTCAGCAGTGTGGAACACACGCCGCAGGATGAAATGTTGTCCTCGGGGGTACTGACGTCCCAAAGCCCCAAGCCAGGACAGCCGCATCTCGCAGCACCCCAGGGACAAGCAGACCCCTTGGGGAGGGCGGAGGACGGGGCTGGAGAAGGCCCCCTCCCAAGGTCCTCAGGGAATTCTTGGGACATCCAGCAAGCGAGGGATTCCAGCCGGGCCCCTCCGCGCACAGGTGCAGGCCTCGGAGCAGCCCCTTCCCGGGGCCCACAGGGCACAATCAGAGCTGGCAGGCTGGCGCGAGCTGCTTCTGTGGCGTCTGTGCAGGGGGCCGCTCTGCCCACGCCCCAGCAGGCGCCCGGCCACAACACCCCACTCGGAAAGGAAACCTGGCCTCCGTGCCAAGGCCCTCGAGGTATTCCAGCCTGCTGCCGGAGAGCCGAGGAATGCTTTTCAAGTACGAGTCTATAAACAGAAAGCGCCTTTTTAAGGAGTGGAAAACCTTCGCCCTTTCTCGCTGCACGCACGCTGAGTCTGCACTGGTTAATGCGCTCTCTGAGTCGGCCTGCAAGCACAGCCTCGCCCGGTCTCTCTGGGTCACTCCTACACCCCAAAAGCTGTGCCAGCAATGCTCAGGCAGGGCCAGCTGGGGGGCCACCCTGCACACCAGGATTCGGGTCTCCAGAGGGCAAGAGGATGTGTATGCAGCATGGGATCTGCGTGTGCATGCGTGCATGGCTTGGGTGTGTATGTGCATGCATGTGTGTGCATGAGTGCATGTGTGTGTGTGCGCACGCGCACAGGGGTGTATGTGTGTGTGTGGCACACTTTCTAATCCTGAGCCTCTTGCTGCAGGTTCCAGAATTTTCCTTCTCCTGGGGCCTTCCTCCATCCCAGCACACACACACCCTCCCCAGAGTAGCCACTCCCAGAGGGCTCCCCAAGTCCCCAAGGCCCAAAGGCTCCACCTCATCATGAAAAAGACCCTGCAGCCCACCTCAAGGGGTGTCTGGAAACATCCCTCCAATAGATTTTTGGCGCTCAGCTGTAGAGCTATTTGGCTAAACTCAGGTTGGCCTCCCATTTCCAGGAGGTCATCAGCACGCCTGGGGTTCTTATGATGTGATAAAAGCTAGCCTACTGTTATCTCTTTTTTTCACAATAAATGATCTTTAAATTGGAAAGAAGGGAAAAAAAAGGGAGGGAGGGAGGGAGAAAGGAAGGAACACGAAATGACAATACACTTGAATTAGCTATTAGATGGTGAACCTCTGTGCTCTGTCACTCTGGCGCCCTCTGCTGGAGGCGCTTAGGAAGGCGGGTGCTGCTGGCCGCCTCCCAGGAGGGTCCTTCCCACCAGCCAGCTGCTGGGCTCTCCCAAGGTCCTTGTCGCCTCCTGCTGCTGAACTTGTGGAAAGACCACAGGTAGGCTCTGCGCTCATGGCAGGGGGTCTGCTTGGGGAAGCCGCTTCTCATCCCTTGCCCTGGAAAGACTCCAGGGGACCCGCATTCCTGAGGGTGTAAGTGGTCTGCCTAGTGCTGCAGGGAACGCTGGCCCACCACTGGCCCACTGCGGTCCCTCCGCTCCAGAAACGGGGGTCGATGCAGGGACCCGAGTGCAGGGTCTTCCTGCAATGTTCCAAAATAATGGTGATGATTCTGGCTTGGAGAACCAAGCGGACAGTGGGCAGAGACCCTGCCACCGCCACAGGAAGGTGAAGAGCGGGGCTGCACGCCCCACGGCGGCCGGGCAGAGGGAGCGGCGAGGCCCAGGCCTCCCAAGCTGCAAACTCTGCTCACACTGGTGCTAACACGCATGGCTTCAGCCCCAGCACAGTCAGGTAACCAGGCAGAGCTCAGAGCCCGGCGGCCAAGCCCTGCACCCCGACTTCTAGAAAGGGACAGATGAAAGGTGTCCGCGGGTGGATCTTCAAAGCCGCCCTGTTCAGCTCTCTCTGGAGGCGACCATGGAGGCTTCTGGGAGGCGGGCCATCTATTCTCCAAGAGTCTTGCTACTGAGCAGCAGCGGACACCCCAAATTCTGTGCAGAACACAGGCCTCAGCGACCTCTTCCCTAGTTACAAAGCATCTTGGGGCACAGAGGCAGCAGGCCCTGCAGGGACAGGTCTTGCAGGACAATGTGGTGCCCTGCTGCACCAACGAGGGAGGCACCGACACGGTAACGTCCAGGAGACCACTTCCGGCTGCTCTGCAGGACCACTGTCACACACCCTGTGAGCACCCAGAAAGCCAGTGGAAGCAGCACAAAGAGCTCACGCTGCTAATGATGTATCCCTCAAAGAGACCTCCAGGGCCCTCGCGGGCCGGCCTCACACCAGCTTGGGCCTCCACCTGGAACGCTGGTCTGCCCGAATCATCCGGCCACCTCCTGATAACCAGAGGCCTCCGCTGGCATCAAGCACTCCCTCAAGCCTTCTGGGGCCCCAGTCCACGCCAGGGTCTGCACTGGCTCCTGTCGGGCGCTCAGCACATCCTGTTTCACATCTGTGCTGGGGAGGGGGCAGGACACGCCCCTGTCTCCTTCACCATCTCACACCTAGGGCTCAGCCAACTCCCGCCAGAGCATGAGCTGCTACGAAGCTATCTTGGAGTTGACCAAACAGATAAACCAGTCGGCTGTGCTCCAGGCTGGGACACTGCGATCAGCCAGCGGAGCTAGCCCAGGCCGGGGGCGCAACCATGGGTTCCCAGCACCTGCCCAGGCTGAGGCCCCTCCTGAAGTGAGATCACGCAGGACACGGCGGCGGGGCGTGGGTCCCGCTCCATCGGGCCTTCAGGGGAGGCTGGTACTGTGGGTCACTGAGGTCAAGATGGCAGCCCTAGCCTGCAGCTTGGGAGCAATCTCAGTGTGATTGCAAGTGAGGACTTCAGGGGGGATGAGGCTGTGACAAGCCCAACGCGACACTCACCCGTTGTCCAGGCCATTCTGCCCAAGCTTCTTCCCCATGTCACCGACCGTCACGCCCGGCATGGGAAGAAGGGTCTTCGGGTCCCGAATCTGCACAGGATGATGGACAGCCAGGGTTAGGACTGCAGGAAGATCAAGACAAACGAGTCCAAGCCGAGGAAGGAGGGATCTCAAGAGGAGGCCATCCTGAAGTACCAGGGGGCCCTGAATCCAACGACAAGGGTCCTCACGAGAGAAAAAAAGAGGAGACACAGACACACAGGGCAGAGGCCGCGTGCAGAGGCAGAAAATGGAGGAATGTGGCCACCAGCCACAGAGGCCCAGAGAGGATGGCCCACCCAGATCTTGACTTCTGGCCTCCAACATAAAATAAAACCCAAAAGCCCACACGTGCAGCCTCCAGAGCCGAGAGAGCAGCTCAGGTCCCAGCTGGGTCGCTCTGTGCCTGGGGTCCCCCTGCCCCCAGGGCTGACGGTGCACCCGTTCACCTCTCAGACGTAGCACCTTCTGCAGGATTCTAACAACATGACAAAATGGCTGTGTACCTGTGTGCTGTGGGAGAGACAGCCGAGATCACCTTTGGGAAGTCTACACTCCCTAGAAGGAGGCTCCAACACACACACTTATCTAAAAGAAAACAGACCCAGCTCGCTGATAGCTCTTCACCACAAGTACCAGAGAAAGAAAGTGGGTTTCACTGTGCAATACCTTCAAAGCTGGGACTTCCAATCAGCAGAGGACCTGCCACCTCCCCTTCCCTCCGGGGGACAGGGCCAACGTCTGTAGGTATTTTGTTGTCCTAACTAAGGGACACAGTAGCGTCCAGTGGTGGAGGCCGAGGCTACTACTAAGCATCCTATAACGCACAGGACGCCCGGCTGCAGAGAACGAGCCAGCCCCAGTGGCAACACTGACGAGGAGGAGAATCCTGCTTCCAAGGTATAGCAAGGGCTGGGTGAAGCTCAGTGGGAGAGTGAAAGCTTAGCATGAAGGAGGCCCTGGCTTCCACCCCCAGAGGAGGAGGACACAGAGAAGAAGGAGGGGGGAAAAGAAACAAAGTTAAATATTGAATTTATACTATTTGGAATTTAGCTATTTGTAAGAATCATCAGCTTTTGCTTCATGAAATATCATCTAACTTCATTGAACTTTAAGATAAAGATATTTACATTTTAAAAAGGGCCAAAATCCAAACACTAAAGACTATTTTCCTTTTTCTAAAGTCCTTCAGTAAGGCTCGGTAAAGATTCAGGCACAAACTTTTGAAAATCTCCTGAAATAAATATCATTTAAAGAAAAGTAGAGCCAGGCATGGTGGTGCAGGGCTGTAATCCTAGCTACTCAGGAGATTGAGGCAGGAGGATTGCAAGTTCAAGGCCAGCCTGGGAAACACTATAGTGAGACCCTGTGTCAAAAAAATAAAAAGGCCTGGGAATGGAGCTTAATGGTAGAGCACCCTTGGGTTCAAGCCACTGTAGCTGGGAAAAAAAAAAATGTAGAAATGAAGAGGAAGTGTTACGTTTGGATCTTACACGTCCCTGACGGTCACGTGTTGAAGACTTAGTTGCCAGTCTGTGACACAACTGGAGGTGGCAGAGCCTTTACGAGGTGGGGCTTAGTGGGAGGAGATGAAGTGACTGGGGTGCATCCTCGCAGGGGACACTGGGACAGGAGCCCCTTCTCTCTCCTTTGCCTCCTGGCCACCATGAGGTGAGTGGTTTTGCTCCACACATACTCCCCACCAAGATGTTCTGCCTCTCATCAGGCCTAAATACACCAGGGTCAAGTAACCATGACTGAAACTCCTAAAACTGTGAGCCAGAATAAAGCTTTCCTTCCTGTAAGTTGATTATCTCTGGTATTTTGTCACAGCAACATAAAGCTGACAAGCACAGAAAAATTGGTACTGAGAAGTGGGGTCATGACTATGATTATACCTAATCATACTGTTCAGAAGTCTTTGGAATTGGTTTGCAGGAGGATTTAGAAAAGTTTGGAGAAGCGGGATAGAGAAAGCCTAGAATGTTGTAAATGGAGCTTAATGGTGATTCCAGAGAGAGCTCAGGAAAACAGAATGCTAATAGGATGTGGACACTAAAGCCTCTGCTGATAAGCTTCAGATAAAAATGAGGACTCTTTTGGGAACCTGTCTAGAGGCTAGCCATGCTACCTTCTGGTAAAACAACTGTCTACAGTTTGTCCATGCCCTGAGACTTTGTGTGAGGTTCAATTTAAAGGTGACTGGTAAATTAATCTGGTAGAAGAAATTTTAAGGTAGTGTAGCGTTCAAGCAGTGGCATGGGTATTGCTGGATGCCTTTAATTAGATTTACAGTAAGAATGGGGGAAGGGGAACAGAACAGAAAATTTTGAAACACTTGCAGCTTAGCCAGAGAAGAAATACATTTAAGGCTACAGCCAGGGAAAGTATGGTTGTTAAAGAGATTAGTACATTAAAAAGAAGCCAAGAACTTGCATTGGGACAAAAGGAAAGATGCTCAGAGGGCATCTTAGGAATTGGTAAGACCACACCCATCACAGACTCAAAGGGGGAAAAGTGTAAACTAATCTCAGACATTCCTTTGAGAAGCAAGCCCCCAGGACTCCCTGTTTGCACAGGGCCACCTAGGGAACTGTCTACCTGGGATTCGTCTCCCCATGTTCTGCCCTGAAGGCACTCGGAGCTTCTGCAGCCTGGCTCAAGTGAGTCCAGGTACAGCCCCAGCTGATGGCCGACCTTGGCATTATCCCCATGGTACCGGTTTTGCAGGCATGTAGGATGCAAGAGTTATGGGGTCACGGAGGCTTTCCGAGGAAATGAAACCCAGATTTCAGGGCCTGGGAGGCCAGGCAGTATGCGTCAGGTCAGAACCCCTGTGGCCAGCCCCTGACAAGTTGATGTGTGAAGCTAGAGCTTCATGGGTAACCCCAGGAATTAGGAAATGCCGGGAACATGGGATGTTTGCCAAGGAAAACTGCACGAGCGAGAAGAGCCAGCCCGGGAGAGGAGTGATGGGGTTGCAGCCAGCAAGGTCACAGGGAAAGGGCTGCCCCAGAGCTTTGGGGCCCACGTCACACCTCCATTCGCCTTAGATGCTGGGTGTGCAGCGACGGGACGTGACATTTGCCTGGCTGGGTTTCTGTCTTGCTTCGGTCCCATCCCTTCTCTCTATTCGCCACTTTTGGAATGGAAATGTTTACTCTGCGACATCGTATAGAAGTTTATCACTTGCTTTTTTACTTTTATATAAGTTTTTACGTTACTTTTAATTTCATTTTCTTTACTAAACTCTTAGGTCACAGCTAAGAGTTTGCCTTCATTCTTGGAGGAGACTTTGAACTTGAACTTTTTTTTTTTTGCGGTACTGGGGATTGAACTCAGGGGCATTCTACCTCCAAGCTATACCCCCAGCCCTATTTTTTATTCTTCATTTGGAAACAGGATCTCACTAAGTTGTGGAGGACCTCATGAAATAGCTGAGGCTGGCCACGAGCCTGCAATTCTGTCTCAGCCTCCCAATATGGGATTACAAGCGTGCACCACCACGCCCAGCTCCTTTTTATTCTTTACTTTAAAGCAGAATCTCAGTTACCAAGGCTGAGACTACTTCAATGCCCCCAGTCCTATTTTTGATCCTTTATTTATTTATTTTGCGGTACTGGGGATTGAACTCAGGGGCATTCTACCTCCGAGCTATACCCCCAGCCCTGTTTTTTATTCCTTATTTTGAAACAGGGTCTCACTAAGTTGCAGAGGGCCTCACTAAGTAGCTGAAGCTGGCTGCAAACCTGGATCCTCCAGTCTCAGCCTCCCAAGTGCTGGGATTACAAGTGTGCACCACCACGCCCGGCGGACTTGAACTTTTGAACAATTGGAACTCTTAAGACTCTGGGGGCTCCTGGAGGTGGACTAAATGCATTTTGTAGTGTGATAGTGCGATGACTCTTTGGGGAGCAGGGGAAGGGTACTATGGTTTAGATCTTAAAGGTCCACCCAAGGCCATGTGTTGAAGCCCCGGTCACCAGCCTGTGGCTCTACTGGGAGGTGGGGCCTAATGGAAGGAAGTTAGGTCATTAGTGGTGCGCCTCTCAAGGGGCTCCTGAGACCCCAGCACCTTCCTTTCTCTCTCCCGTCCCCCGGCCACCATGAGGTGAGAAGCTTTGCTCCACACACTCCCCACCAGGATGCTCTGCCTCTCCTCGGGTCTAACGCAACGGGACCAGCCAACCCCAGACTGAAACCTCCGCAACCATCCGTCCAAAGAAACCTTTCCAGCTTATGACGCTGACTGTCTCCAGTTCTTTTTGCTCACAGCAACAGAAAGGTGACTCACACAGGAGAGACAGCATTACAAAAACAGCTGGCACTTCTCAAGTCACCAAACAGAAAAATGCTGCTAATGAGAGTTCTCTGTCCATCTAGAGCTACATGGTAACGCAACAACTATAAATAGCCTTTGAACTCTTCAATGGAGAAAAGAATTCTAAAGCCAAAAGCAGAAAGAGTTAATGTTAGCTCAAAGACACTTACTGGTGCCAATTTACATCTCGAATTTCCCAGGACAAATCAGAGACCACCACTCTGACAGGATTCAACAAATGTGCAAAAAGGCCCCTCCTGCCCAGTCCACCTTACTGGCTAAGGATCGGGAGCATGAGTCACGTCTAAGAGTCTCGGGTTGCTTGCTGCCTTCTCTCTCGCCCTGAGACTTATCGGCTCCACAGGGCCTGGAGCACATGGTGACGTTTCACTGGCTGGAGGGATGACAGGTCCTGCTGAGTATTTCTAGAATATTCTAGAATATAACAGCCTCTGGTCTAAAACTGGACACACTGGAAGAAGCGAGTCCTAACACAGGCAGTAAGACGTTCCCTGCAGGTACAAAGCTATGCGCGCCCACATGGCTTCCTACCTGCACCACGAAGGAATGCAGCCCGTGGCACTGTCCCCCCGGCGTGTGCAGCTGGGCAAACACCACCGCGTGGGTGGCCGTCTTGCCCATGTTCCCCACCCAAAACTTGGCAGCTTCAAAATCCGGGGAGTGTATGACGAACTCCTGCAGGAGGGAAAGCTGGAGTTAGGGGAGCAGCAGAAATGCCTGGCCAGTGGTTTTTCCCTTTTCAAGTTCAGTTTCCCAAGTTCAAAATCTTGGAGGTGAGAGCCAAGGTGCACTGCGTGTTTTATTTCCTTTGCTGTGCAAATTGACCTTGGTCTTTAAACGTGGCACGCTCCAGAGCTTGCACAAGAGCCTCAGGAGCACTCACCTTCAATCTCTGCACACACAACTCTTCTGTGCACCATGACCAACGGGGAACACCAGAGCGGGCGAGGGGAGAGCATGTGGGCTGTGGTCAGCCGTGCAGACGCCACAGAGGGGTCAAGAAGGTGGCACGGGGCGGAGGGGGCCTGCCACTCAGGCAGGATGGAGAAGGCAGGCTGCTCGCCTGCCCAAGCGCCTGGCCACAGGCAGGGCAGGCCGGAGGGGCTGAGGGCACGCACTTAGAAAACATGAACAACTGAGCCGGCATGCACCTGGCAAGCAGGGCAGCAAGCCCTAAGAATTGATGGCTTCCTCGCCCCATTCAGAGCGCCACCAACCAAGCCAAGATCAGGTCCACCCTGAGGGCATGGGGCAGGAAGGGAGGGGGGGTTCCACTGTGCAATGGCACCCGTAGTTTCTGTGCATCTTACCAGCACACAAGCGAGGACGGGCTTCTTGGTTAACCACTGTCTCATCCCTGACCCCCATCCGCTTCCCCCCGGGGCCTGGCGGGAAGACAGTGCCTACCTGGGTGGTGGGATCGTAGTGAGCAGTCGTTCGGATGGCCTTGGTGTTGCTCCCGTGGCTCAGTTCAGTCAAAGCAAAACAGCCAAAAATCTAAACATCAAAGTGCAATGAGATTTGAGGCGGGAGAGGTTCTCTGCGCTGGCCCCTGCAGGGCCCCTGCCACCCCCTCCTCGTCCTTGAAGGCCTGAGCCAGGGTCTGCCTCCCAGATGGGGTGACGTCACCAGGATGCTACCCCGCCTGGGGGTCAACAGGCAGACCCCCTGACAGCGGCCTCTAAGTCACGTGGACGTAAGACCTGCTCCAGCCGGAGGCGGCCATGGGAGGCCTCGGCCTGGACAGAGGGTAAATTCACACGTGCCCTGGTTGGTGAGCAGTAGTGTTAGCCGAGAGCGCCATCGGAGAGGATGGCCTGGCCTCCCTGGGGCTCTCTCCTGCAATCCGGCCTCTTCATAAATCCCTCAGGAGAACAGGCAAGAGAGCTGGTCTCTTGGTTCACCAGGGCCCCCGCCTTACCTCCAGGTTGAAGATCTTTTCAACATATTTGAGGTGTCTTTCGGAACCGGAGCTGTAAATTGCTGATCCAAACACCTGAAGACACAAGTCATCAATCACGTAAAAGGGCGGAGGTCAGGAGGCGCGCGGCGGCCCTGGGACGTCAGGGCTCATGGTGCCTCCTCCCCGGCCCAGCTTCCGCTCCACCCCACCGCTCCGCGAGAAGGAAGCCGAGGCCCCAGAGGTAAGCGGACAGCAGCCAGCCCCAAGGCCCCCGGCTCTGATGCTCGTCTGCCCCGGGGCCGGAGCTGCTATCAGCTGTGAGACGACCTGGTCCCGCGCCAGGTGGTCTATATACGTTAAACACAGCCACTTCAGCCTAAAGATGCCGAAAGCCCGAGGGTCTCAGAGTGTCCAGGGGACAGGGAAGGAGGGTGGAGAAGGAAGAGAAGGTGGAGTAGGATGGCAGAGAGCCCACTCCACGGAGCAGGTGAGGGCCATCTGCTGCCGGAGTGCGTCACTCTCAGTATAGGAGGGTGGAAGGAAATGGCTTTCCCCTTTGACCTACTCTCCTTTTTGTTTATATATATGGAAAAAAAAGAAAGAAAAGAAAGAAAAAGGCCCAAGGCTCTCCTTAGGGGACTTTAAGTCTCCTAGCACTGTGTTTTATTCAAGAACATACAGGATTAGTCAGTCACAAAAAGTAAAAAATCGGATGCTCTCCCTAATATGCGGAAGCTAGGGAGAAAGTGGGGCATAAGAGGGACTCCAGATGAAGAAGGAGAAACCTTAGATGAGCAAAGAAGGTGGCTTAACTGCAGGTGATGGGTGGGGGGACACCCTAATGCACACGATGGACTTTCACAAACATCAAAGTCAATCAACTTGAGAAGGAGGGAGGGCGAGGCAGTGTGGCGGGAATTGGGGAAGGGATAAATAAGAGACGTGTGCATGTATGCCTCTACCAGCTTGTACCTAACGAAGATGTACGATTAAAATGCACCAATAAGCCGGGCGTGGTGGCGCACGCTTGTAATCCCAGCATTCGGGAGGCTGAGACCAGAGGATCTGAGTTCGCAGCCAGCCTCAGCTACCTAGTGAGGCACTCCGCAACTTAGTGAGACCCTGTTTCAAAATAAAGAATAAAAAATAGGGCTGGGGATATAGCTCGGAGGTAGAATGCCCCTGAGTTCAATCCCCAGTACCGCAAATAATAATAATAATAATAATAATAATAATAATAATAATAATAATAATGTACCAATAGCACCAATTTTTAAAAAATTAAAAAAAGAAGACACAAGTGTTGATTTGCATGTGTTCCTGAAAAAAAAAAAACGGATTTGTGTGTGTGCACGCGCACGTGTGCACATGCGTGCAGCACTGGGAATTGAACCTAGGGACATTCTACCTCTGAGCTACACCCTCAGCCCTTTTTATTTTTTTATTTTGAAACAGGCTCTCACTTGGTTGCTGAGGCTGATCTCAAACCAGTGATCTTCCTATCTCAGCCTCCTAAACACCAGGATTAGTCGCGTGCCAATATACCTGGCATAATGCTGAGTTTCTTACTAAATCTCGAGAGAGCCGCCCCGACGTTAGGAAACACAGTTGATGCCTACGTGCCCCGGCTCTGCGGCCCTGCGTGACCCAGTCTGCTGCTGTCCCGCCCCGAACTCACCATTGTGTGGAGGACACATTTGGCGGCCAGGGACCAATCATACATGCCCAGGCAGTGGATCAGCGCCAAGGTCCTCAGCGGGCTGCTGGCCAGGTCGTCCATGCTGAAGAAGCCGTACTCCAAGACCCGCTTGCACCGCAGGAAGGTCAGCTCGCGGTACTTCTCCAGGGACAGGTCAGCCCCACGGGAGCGGGTGAAGAGCGGGTCATTCTCCAAAGCTGAGAAGATGGTTTTCTGAAAACGCGGGAAATAGGGAATGGCGGATTTGGAGGTAAAGGGCAGACTTCACGGGTTCGCTAACCTCCTCTTCCAGAGCGGGAGGTCACGGGGACACGGTCCCCGCTCTGGGACAGGGGGGCCCGAGGCTCACCTTGAAGTGGAGCACCTCCTCGCCCTCCAGGAACAGCTGCAGGTCCTTCCAGCTAAAGGACGCTCTGGCTCGGTAGGTGCCCAGGGGCCCCCTGGGGAAGTCTGGCCACAGGGTGTCCGTGCCGCCTTCTGACGTGGGCGCCATCGTTCAACGTCAGCCTGGACAAAGGGCACAACCTGAAGCCATGTGCAGTATGTCACCTCGGACAACTGTCCTGGCCCCGTGCTGGAACCAGAGAAGAGCGGGCTGGGTCCCCAGGGGACAGCGGGAGAAGGTTGGCACGGGGATGGGGGGGGGTGCCGCTTTCCAAAAGAAAAGGCGAGGAGGCTGATTCTTCTCATCTTCTCGTGAGCAGAGGAGGCAAGGACACAGAAGCGCCCGGGGGTGAGGCCGAGGTAGGCATTGGCGGCAAAGCCCGGGAGGCTGGAAAGAGTCCAAGTATGTCAGGGCTTTGTCTTCTGAGGACACCTCGACCTCTGGGGCATAGGGGTGCCTGGGGTGCCCAGCAAAACTGGCCAGTCTGCTCTTGCCACACGCACATTGCGTGATGTTCCTGCTCACCTGGACATAGGCTATTGGCCACCCAACTTTTTGCCATAGACCTTTGTCCTGTTCTACAAGCAACACACCAATGCCTGGCTTTCCACTAACAGAGCAGATGCCCTTGACCGTAGAACTATTCTAGAATATTCCAAATAGACTGGGTGCTATTCCAAGAGGAATAATTGAGGCACCCGGGGAAAGTGGCTTGTGGATCCACACCTACAGGAACTCAGCAGAGCCGCGTCCCAGACATGGAGGCCCACGATGTTATGGTGATAGAAGCTGAGTCACACGATCCCAATACAGATCACCTTTTCCTACACACAGGTGGTTCTAGTCTACATGGAATCCAGTCCATGCAATAAAGACATCCCCTCTGCTTTAACTCTCACCAAAAAATATAGTAAACCCCATGCGCACAGTCAGTTGCTTTTGACAAGGATGACGTGATAATTCACTGAGAAGGAAGTCTCTGCAATAACCGGTGCTGGGGCCACTGATATCCACACACTAAAGGATGAAGTCGAACCACTACTACACACACACACACACACACACACACACACACACACGGTAACTCACAGTGGACCGTGGACCTACGTGTAAGAGCTAAAACTACAGAACTCTTAGAAGAAAATACAGGAGTACATCTCTGTCATCTTAGCTTAAGCAAAGCTTTCTTAAATATGGCATAAAAAGCACAAGCAACAAAAGAAAAAATATACAAATTAGATTTCATTAAAATTAAAACTTTGCTATAAAGGACATCATCAAGAATCCTAAAGCTCAATAACAAAAAGAGCCCCCTTCCCCCTTGTGCCCATAACCAAATTGTCAGCCCTCATTGCACATGTGTGTGTGTGTGTGTGTGTGTGTGTGTGTATGTATGTGTGATCCTGAGGATTGAACCCAGGGGCATTCTGCCTCCAAGCTACATCCCTAGCCCTTTTTTAATTTTTAATTTTGAAACAAGGTTTCACTAAGTTATGGAGGGCCTCACTAAGTTGCTGAGGCTGATCTCAAACCTGCAATCCTCCTGTCTTAGTCTCCCAAGTACTGAGATTACAGGTGTGCCCCAGCACACCCAGCTCCACTGTGCTTCTTTAACGCCTATGTCATCCTGCCATTTCTCTCTGCTCCTATTAAACCTATCATGATAACCTCTGATTATTGAGCAAGTACTGCACCTGGGTAACTATACTAGGGGTAAGCTGCTAGGGATCTACGTGGTCTCAATTGTTCCCAACCACTCTGAGGATTCTCTCTCTCTCCCCTTATTTTCCAGGGGAGGAAACCAAAGTTTTTTAGAGTGAAGTCAATTGCCCAAAGTCCTCTAACCTTTTTTTTTTTTTTTTTTTTTGGCACTTGGGATTGAATTCAGGAGCATTCTACCTCTGAGCTACATATCCAGCCCTATTTTATTTTTTCTTTGGAAACGGGATCTCACTAAATAGCAAAGGGCCTCCTTAAGTTGCCAAGGCTGGCCGAGAACCTGAGATCCTCCTGTCTCAGCCTCCCAAGTCCTGAGATTACAAGCGTGGGCTACCGCGCCCAGCCCTACAACTATTAAGAAGCTCCAAATCCCAGGATCCTAACCAGTCCCCCCC